>JAPDNY010000004.1:158359505-158564505 GCA_029375565.1 Gekko gecko | reverse complement strand
TCTGGTACCCTCAGCTGGGGCTTGGTGCACCTACAAGTTCTGTTATTTGTTCAGGACTGCAAAAATGGACCAAAGGGGTGGGGGAGTCAGTATCAAACACTCATACATTGCCCCATTAAGGCAGGTTGAGATGACAGAGCACATGTTTTTCATATGCCCATATTATAAGGTGGCACATAATGGGATCATCACTCCGTTGATTGAAAAAAAAATCAGTCCTTTCTGAAAAAGCTAGACTTGAGTTTCTTCTATCTGATAGAAATACCAAGATCACCTACCAAGCAGCCAGTTTCTGTATGGTGATACTCAGGTTACAGAAATGTTGTGGTAGTTAGATATTAGTTACAGTAGTTAGACATTGCATCAAATTTTGATCTGCTTTTAAAGTTTTATTGATGCATTTTAAAATTTTGGAATCCTGGAAAGGTGTACTTCTTTTTTTATATGCCTGGTGTAAAGACTGTGACGATAAACTGAACTGAACTCATACATTGCTTCTTGTCTGATTTTTGCAAGACCCATTCAGAAGAGGCTGCCTAAAGCACGGGAATCAGCCTTGAACTTTCATGACTTATCATTTCCATAGGAATTCTTAATTTAGTTTTTATTCCCTCAGTGCTTTCAAAAATTTTTACAGGGAAGCAACCATCATTTTACCCAAAAAGGCAACCAGGTTTTTTTTTAAAAAAATTAGGCTACTAATTTTAATCTTTTGTACAATCGATCCACAAGAAGAATATGTAAGTGATACGGGAAGGATGCAGACATTAGAATTAAGTGAAATTTACCATGGTGGTGCAGTAGCGGTATATAATACTAATGACAGGGTCTGTGAATGAATAACAGCAGTTGGGAAAGTAATAAGTGAGCTGCATTTGACAATGTGTTGTTGAAAACCATATCGCTATTGCAAAAATATAAATATTTTACTGCATAGGCTTCCTTGCTTCTTTCTACAGTGTTTTCTGTCATAATTACGGGACTGACACTGAATGTGAAAAGAATATTTTTAACCAAGTGTTCATATGATGCAGCTGTACTCATTCTTAATCACTCATTAATGTCTCGTCAAAAGAGTACTGTACTTTTTGTTTGTTTCATTTACCAAAGGTCAGCATACTTGGAAGCAATTGTCATGCACCATTACAGACCTCTTTACATATTTTTCTTGCATTGTTCTAAGCTATCATGTGCGCAAATGAGTCAATTGGTATGCAGATTGTCTGTCATTAAGACCATTTGAAAATCAGCTTTGTCATTGGTTTAGTGTTGGAACTTCAGATTCATGTGTATACTTCTTGAATATGTTGTGGCATCGAGTGCGGGTCTGATGATGGGTGGTCATGCCAGAATCATAAGGGACATTTCTGTACACAGTCAAACTAGAATGAACAGTGATATAATTCTTCACCGCTCCCAAATGGAACTTTGGGCTGGAAACAGACATTTGTTTCTAAGAGAGTTAAATATGGTATGATAGTGCAGTGAAGAAATGTCATGTTTTCCATCATGGTTCCAAACAAAAAAAAGATTCTTAAAACCCTACAACAACCTGCATACTATCATTGCCTATCACACGACCTTTAATGTTTCCAAAAGACTGTCTTCAAAAAACTTTCTCAGACACCTGCTGGTTCATCTCATGTCCTGTTTGCCGGTTGCCAACAGAGACCTGATTTTCTACGATCAGTTTGATAGTCTGTCGATCTGTTCATGGGTGTTTCACAAGTTGTTTCACTGTATTCATTACTACCCATGCAGCACAGCACAATTTTTTAACCGGCAGGCACATTCTCACACAACTCGATTAAGTTCTCCCACCCCTCCCATTCTTGGTCTGTAACTGCTTTTCTCAGCAGGCTGCTTCTCTCAGAAGGCAATTGTTTAAATAGGTTCCTTACAAATCACATAAGCCAGTTACCTTAACAAATGATGTTACAATAAAATCCTACCCTTTGGTCTTCATCTAGGTAGTCCTAAGAGACACCAGTGGCACTGATCAGTTTGAATCAGCAGGATCTTTGTATGTGTGCAGTTTTGGGAAGACCTAATACAAACCAGCTCACCAGGCATTCGTGGCTTCTTGGCATGAACCAGACTGAGTGATCGGCTCACATCTGATTGCCATGTTTGAACATGATAAGTTGAACATCTTCATGGTGGAAATTGACGGCATTCCTGATGTGAAGCTAGGGAAAGCAAGGCTGAAATTTGGATTGATATTGGCTCCAAGGCCAGACAGAAAAGTTCCATAGGCAGCCATCCTGTGGATAAGCCCGACTAGGCAAAGTGGGGCTTTCTTCAAAATACACCTGCAGAGGATTGGAATGTTAATATAGGAATGGTATATGTACTTATTCACTTGACCAAAGTAACTTTTGTCTAAATTAAATGGACATTGGGTTAGATCCAGCTAGTTTTTTCAGTCTTTCTCAATTACCTTCATTACGAGACTCTCGATCCCATGTGTTTTTTTCCCCATACATATCCCATGATATCCAGCATTGCCTTTGTGTGGTCAAAGTGGACTTCTTCCCTCTCACCCTTATCTACAGCAATGCCTACTTGCTGAAATGGTGTGTTGCATTAACATTTTTGCTACCCAAGCCACATGTGCCATTGTTACTGGAAATGCTCAGAGTACCCATGAATCCTCATTTCACAAGTGTTCTGCCAGACTTCCTAATCAAGGGATCTTTTATCTATTCCTGAAACAAGCATAGGTTAGGCAATACTTTTGTGGAGGGAGCTGAAACATATGACAATAACAAGGGAAAACAGGAAAATGTAGATAGCCATATAAAATACCAAGGCTGCAGTCACACACACTAAATAATCCACTTTCAATGCACTTTCCAACTGGATTTTGCCAGTTTTCACAGTAAAACCCAGCTGGATACTGCACTGAAAGTGAATTGAAAGTGGATTATTTATTATGTGTGACCGCAGCCTAAGTATGAGGAATTACTGAACTGCTAGAAACTACATGGCATATAAAATCACTCCTGTGTTTGTGAGACAAGTAACAACAAGTAATTCCAATGATTCCTAGTCAAAGTTCTTCCATTTACACTAGATGTCTCCTCCAATGAGTTAGTGCTAAAATTGGAACCCTCCCTTGTTGTCTATTAGGACCAAGAAGAGGGTTGGGGAAATGTGGACTCAAGGATGAGTGTTCAGAGACTTTTTTTCCCTCTCTGAGTAGCCTCTGAACTGGAGGAGGGGAAGGGTGAATTTCAGGGAGCAAGGAAGCTAGAACTTAGGGAGAAGGGGAGTAGATCAAATAAGCAGAGCAAAAAAATTCATATGTTGCTTGGTCCAGCAGTTCAACACAGGTGGAGGAGTTGAGAGACAAGGTCTGGGTGAAAAAGAGGATCTCTGTCCAGTGACTTCAGCACTGAAGCAGCAGTCTTGGGGATCAGACGAGAACCTTTGCACCAGTAAGCCTGTCCTGCAATAACAGAAGAACAATTTGTGCCATGCCAGGATAACACCGTTATCCTATTTTTCCTGGGCATTACTATTGAGACCAAATCCTATTGTTGGGGGGAGAATATCGGGTTCCTTGATCTTATTGGATATAACTGTTGGATTTCAATATTGTAAAAACAACAAATGAAAAAACAAAAAAATGTCCAAAAAGATCATAAGAAAGGAGAGGGAAATCTTAAGCACCAGTTGAGGCAATAAAGAGGTGAGATGGATCTGAGCAGGATGACTGAATTATCTGAATGGCAGACCAGTTTCATGTCTGAACAAAAGCCTGGAGATGGTTGATGGCCCTGGCTACACCTATGGGTCTGTTTCTGGAGAAGTCTGCATTGCAAGGCAGATTCTTATATGGTCCTAGAAGATTAAAGTCTTGCAAACATTGATTACTAATCATGACCAGAATTTTGATAAGCCCTCAGAAAATCAAAGAATAGGGCCATTGTCAGGGGAGGGTTTGGGCACACAGGGGAACCTGCCTGTCTGGCCTTTGTGAGCCAGTATCCTACCTGTGGCTTAATTTTAATTTCGCGGCTTTAATATCAAACATGGAGTCTCTCCCACAATTTCAGACATTGTAAGGTCTGAGAAGTCCTGGAGGGGGCTTAGAACATGTTTCAAAAGCATGGGTCTTGAACCAGAGCTTCTTTGGGGCTAATACGATATTGTGGCTGAATTTACTTTTTCAGCAGCGATGTAAAATAAGTTTGAGTTGTACATCAGATATGCACAGGAATAATTACAGCCAATTCATCATGAGCTGTGCACTGCATAGACTTTCATAACCTATTTCTACTGTGGTCAGATCTTCCACTGACTTTTGAAGTTGCATTTCTTGATATATTATCAGTTAAACCACTCAAAGTTGTAGCAGTATAACTGATGAAGACTGGCAATTTTAAAAACAGTTCAAATGTGTAGTTTTTAGCTGATTCTTAAGATTTTTTTTCCAGATGTGTTTGCTTCTTCAGAACTTGTTTCTGAAAAGCCTTAAGGAAATTATTGCATCAGTAGGTAAGTAATGCTTTCATCAACATAATCTCCAGCATGCATTATTCTGATTTGTCTAACACATTATACTTGAATGCTACCTTAAGAACTGCTGGTTCCCATATGAGTTTGTCAGAATATTAAGATCCTCCCCATTATCTGTTAATGATAGTTACTTGGGGCAGGGTCCTCTCCACAACTGTGGAACTTCCTCTGAGGGATGTCCACCTCTCATCTTTCCTGTTAGCATTAACAGGCCAAGGTAAATTGGCTTTCATTCAAAGAGTTTTTGGGATTTCTGGAGTATCTATATTTCTATAGTTTGGGTTCTGGCCTGACAGGCTGTGCTGTTTTCTTTTGTTGTTTTATAAGGCTTTAGTTCACATTTGCATTTTAATACACTTTTTGTTAACAGTCTTGAAGACTTTAATCTGAAGGTATGGCATAAGTATTTTAATAAATAAAAATGTTAGTTGTACAAGGGCAATGCACAACAATTTGCATACATTAATGCTAACCTTGAATAAGGTAGGGCACCTCACAAGATAATATCTGAAAAGCAAACCTTAGGGTTATAAAGAAAATCAAAGTAATCTTTAAAAAGTTGTCTATGCATTTGAAGTGCTGTTTATATGATGGAATCAGTGTTTTCACCTTGAGAAATGTGTTGGGTGGGCAATAATTTGCATGAGATATTATTTTCTGCATGCTAGAGCATTTAGCCAAGTTGTAAATGAGAGTACAGGAATAAAAGTCATTTGACTGTTTTAGAGAACACAAATCCATTTCATGATGAAAATAGTGATGTACAGATATTTGGATTTACAATCTGATGGTACTGAACATGTGAAACCACCTTATACTCAACTAGTTGAGTCTATCAAGATCAGTCTTCTCTGTTCTAACAGATTTCCAGGATTTCAGGTGGAGGCCTTGCATATCACTTGATCCTTTCAACTGGAGATGCCAGGGATAAGACCTGGCATGTTCTATATGCAAAGCAAATGCTCTACTACTGAGCCATGGCGCCTCCTGAATGTTGATATTTATAGAACACAACTCATTAATTGTTGGAAGTGAAGGACTTTGCACTGTCTCTTAGCCTCATTCTTCATAGGGGGACTATGAGAGATTCATAGAAGTAGATAGGCTAGGACACAGAACGTCCTTCTCTCCTCTGATACTATCCGTTTGATATGTAGATTGCTACTCTTAGGGAAACGTCCTTCTGGACTCACACCTTCTCTCCACACCAAAGCTCCCTCTAAGCTGTGGAGTCTTGTGAGCAAAAATTCTACTTTGTGAGCTACTGGCATTTGAATAGTGAACAAGTGATTTGGCTGCTGCATACATTAGTTCACTCTGGAGCCCTCCTTCCTGAGCAAAGACAAAAATGTGTGATCCAGAGGCTAAAAACTGTGAGCTTGCTCACACTAACTCATCTTAGAGGGAACACTGCTCCACACTTTGTCATACTTCTCCATCTTGGCAGCATGGGGGTAGTACATGGCTCCTGTATCTCCATCCATCTTAGTTAGTTAGAGTAGATTAGAAATCTATCTGTAGTCTATCCTGTCTAGAATGGAGTTCCTTAAATAAAAAGGACTCATATTAGTTTGCAAAGATAAAGAGGTTCCATGTGTAACTTTGTTTTCTGGACAGCACACTAACCAGATGAGCTCTGCTGCATTGTGAGCCTTGAACACTCTGCTAACCAACAAATCCAACAATAATAACAAAATGATGTAAAAAGTGCTAAATATGGTTATCTCCATAATCCTTACAACAGGCCTGTAAGGCATGAACTTCATATAGGCGGTAAGGATCGGATGAGACACAGTGGCTGGCCTATACTCACTTGATGAGTTTATTGTTCAAGTAAGACTTGAATTGGAGTTTTCCTGGCTCAAACTCCTAGCCATTCCTGAAACACTATATTTTAGGGGTGGTAGTGGTGGTGGAGGCCAGGTTTTTTAGCTATTGCCACATATATCCATACAGGTTATTTTATTTATGCATCATCAAAAGCAAAGCCCTGCACGCACACAAAAGGATTTGACACATGACTCAATTGCCAGAGAAACAAGAAAATCACCTGTCCAGGGTCTGCTGTAGCAACCCAGACCCAGTGTTTGGCCTGCAGTGAGCCAGCACTTTCCTCCATCCATCAGGGGCAGGCGTGGGTCCTCTTCCTCCTTCCCTCCCCCTCCATGAGGGAGGGTCAGGCCCTTCTCCAAGGTCATTTTTGCCTCTTAATCTGACCCTGTTGGGAAGTGTGGTGCCATAGCAAGCCACAGCCAAGGCTGCAGAGTGGGTGGTGTGAATGGCAGTGATTCCCCTGTGCTCTGGGGGAGAGGAGGAGAGAGGCAGTAGGTTCCTTGCTATTTGGGGAGGCAGCAAAGATATTTGCCTAGGGCAGCAAAAATCCTTGCATTTGCCCTACCTCCCTTTTTTGGTGGGTCTAGCTTCTAACGAAGTGGATTTAGAATCACAATCTCAAGTAGGTTCCCACCCTGCACATTTTTGTACAATACATGCCATGTATACAAAGTTTTTGTTATACTGTTTTAAGTGCTGAGAGGGAAATATAAATAAAAGGAGACTCCTTTAGTAATTTTAAAAGGGTCTGGAAACTTGAAGGCGACTCCAAAACAGGATCCTCTAGAAAAGCAACTTCTAGTGGCCCAATGGCACAAGAAACCCCATTACCCACGAGCAATTAATTGCCAGCTGGTAACAGGCTAGGCAAGCTTTCCCCGAATATCTTTAATAACTTTTCAATGGGATGCAATAAAGCAAACTGTGCAGAAACTCAAGGAGATAACATTGCTTCCTAGTTCTAAAAAGGTAAAAAATGCTAGCAGATCAATAAGAACAAGTACTGTTACTATCAGATTCCTCTCTTAAAAGACAAGCAAAGATTGATATTTCACAGTGCTTGAGGGTACACTAGGTTCCCAAACTTCATATTGTAGCCTGAACGGTTGTTAAGATTGATTCAGTACAGCTACAAAAGAATGGTTTGGAAATGGTAGTAAACAGTTCAGTGGAAAAAAAGGGGAAACGAAAAATTGAGATAAAACCTGGCTATCAAATGCCAGGAAAGAGCAGCACCCCAGAGGACAGTAAGAAAACCTTCCTGGAAAAACAATATTTTTCTTTTTAGTAAAAGGTGGTGTCTCTCTTGAAATGATTCTTCAACTCTGTAGTGTTATTTCTACCTTGCTATTTGGGAGTAGGTTGTGAA
Organism: Gekko gecko; assembly: GCA_029375565.1. Taxonomy (NCBI): domain Eukaryota; kingdom Metazoa; phylum Chordata; class Lepidosauria; order Squamata; family Gekkonidae; genus Gekko; species Gekko gecko. The sequence continues at coordinate 158,556,779 of JAPDNY010000004.1, read as the reverse complement.
TCTTTATTGAATTTGTGTGGAATGTAATTGATAAACATTCTTTGCTTATGTAGCTTCTAAAATGAGGGCAATGTGTTTCGAGGCTTAAGCATCGGTTCCTCCACACACACAATGATCTTGTGAGCTATTCTGTTATGATGATGCAAGCAGGAGACCCACAAGGACTTAGGGTTGCCAGCTCTGGGTTGGGAAATACCTGGAGATTTTGGGGGCAGAGCCGGAGGGGAGGGGGTGGGGCATAATGCCATAGAGTCCAACTTCCAAAGCAGCCATTTTCTCCAGATACACTGATTTCTGTCACCTGGAGTTCAGTTGTAATAACAAGAGATCTCCAGCTACCACCTGAAGGTTGGCAACCCTATAAGGACTGGAGGGGGCATCTCGTTTTCCCCTCCCACACTATTTCCTCATTCCCTTCCCTGAAAGGCCCTATAGCTTTTGCCTGCTTCTGTCTCTCTTTTCCATTCACCAGCCAACGTACCTTGGCTGCCCCCATCAGATTTCAAATTTTTCTCAAACCTGGAACTTTTCAAAGTTTTTGTAGAAAGATCTGTCTTCTCGGTCCATGGCTTCAGTCTCTATATTTAAGTATGGGACCATGTTAGGAAATGAAACTGGGAGAGACTGAAGTGCCTAAAGCCATTCAGACCATGGTATAAATAAGGATTTGTATCCCCTCTTTGTGATCCAAGCCCAGTATTCCAGCCTCTCTAAAACCATCCTAGGGCTACCAACCTCCAGGTAGTATCTGGGGATCTCCTGGAATTACACCAGCTCGCCAGGCAACAGAGATCACCTGGAGAAAATGGCCACTTTGGAAGGTGGACTCTATGACATCATACCCCATTGAAGTCCCTCCCCTCCCCAACTCCCACTGTCCTCAGTCTTTCCCAACCTTCAACCTGCAACCCTACCAATCACAGGGCTACTCAAATGGATATTTCTGCTCTTGTAGCAAAAGAGCCAGACAGGAAATCCACAATTCAAATCTCACCTCAGCCATGAACTCTTATGTGTGGCCTTAAGCAAGCAAGCCACCCTTCTTTTAGCTTCACTTAATTCTGCAGATTGCCCTGACCTGGATGGCCCACGCTAGCCCAATCTTGTCAGATCTCAGAAGCTAAGCAGGGATGACCCTGGTTAGTGTTTGGATGAGAGGCCACCAAGAAAGCCCAGGGTTGCTACACAGAGGCAGGCAATGACAAACCACCTCTGAACATCTCTTGCCTTGAAAACAGTTTGATGGCACTTCCCACCCCCAGTCCTGCAGTTTAAGGTTAATGCTATTGGCCAGCCTTACCAACCTATTGTAAGGATTGTTGAGATAACAGAAGAGAAGTTCTTTGAGCACTTTAATTTGGGAATTTATATACATGCTTAATATTAGTACTTGCCAGACAGTGGGCTGGATAGAAACTAAATTGGCAGCTTCCACTGATTCCCCCTTCCTGCTGTAGACATCCTGCATATAGTTTGTCAGGGTTCCCTAACCCCCAGGGGCAGCATTTCATGGAAATTCATGAGTTACAGTGAAAGAGGAGGAGGAAATTCTGTTCTGCTGGTAGAAAATTGAGTCTGGATCCAACCAATAATATTTTTAAAGGGTAATCACCAATTAGAATTTATTTAAGAAATAAAAACAGCTGGCTGTGATAGACAGTAAATGGTTAAGGCTTTAATCTGGTCTGAGAACCTTGAGTGGCAGGGGTTCAAATGGAATTCTTCAGCTGAGAGTGTAGTTGGGAGCTAAGAGTGGCAGTTAAGAACTGGCTGTGAAGGAAGGCTATGTGAAAGGATCCCCATTCAAGCCTGAGGGAAATAGTTCTTAGAAAGGAGGGGTGATCCCTTTCCAGTTGGAGGAAAATAGCACCTAGAGAAAGGGGCTGATCCCTATTAAGTGGTTAAGAAGGGAAATTAGAACTTGTTTGAATGTTCCTGCCTTCACCAACTTTAGTTTCTGTGCTACCAAGAAGCTTGTGCTTGTTTATGTAAGTAGAGACTGCCAAGAAATCTCTCCTCAAGTTTTAAAGACCTGTCTGAATAACAGAAATAGTTACTTGTTTGTGACAAATTATCTGGTGTTTATTGTTATACCAAGTTACCTCAATCCTGTTGCCTGTTCACCTCATAAATCCTATACCTGATTCCTACCTGACCATTTCCCCTCAACGTTAAATAAAACACTTTGTTATTTTTAAACTATCATCAGCCTCTCATGTGCCATTATCAAACTAGGGCATAAGAAGGACTTTAGTCTCTCCCCTCAGTTCCCTAGTTCCCTGGCCAGCTTTTACTAATATATATTCAAACAACTGTGTGGGACAGCCAGAGAAAAACAAAGAAGAAAAGGGAAAAGGGGCTGCTCATCCAAAAATAAGATATAGGGAAACCCTGTGAGGGAGGGCAAAATTTTTGTACTTGCATTAGAAGTTTAATATACCCAGTGCCAGTCAAACATCTGTGGTAGAATGTTCCATAACTGAGGCACCACCACAGAAAATGCCCTGAATTTTGAATAAATGATTAAGACAGAAGCAGTTGTGGAATATAGGTAGGCTTCTGCGCACATTTCCTTGTAGACTATTCCAGCCACACTGACAGTGCTATTCAGGTTTACTAAGGAGAAAGCCTGTCAATTTGTTCAATATTCTGTGTGGAGTAGAGAATCAGAAGGAGAATGAACACCAGTGCTGTGTGTCTTAAATTCACTCTATGACATCATACTTCTGCTGAGCTCTCTCTCCTCCCAAATTCTATCTTCCCCAGGCTCCACCCCCAAATCTCCAGGAATTACCCAACTGGGAGTTATCAACCCTAGAAGCACATATTGTAGCTATTGTTTCCAATGCAAATATCTTACAAAGTCCAATGCTAGAAACTTACACATTATTACGCTTTCATCTGCAAATAGCCCCCTTTGCACTGCAGTGCCCATCTCACTCTTGAGAAATATTTCCCTACAATTTCCTGACAGTTTCAATCATATTGCTCCTTGGATATGCAAATAATTTTGACTAAATTGTTGCTACAAGACTGGGTCTCTTCTGGACTGCCACATAAGAAGTGGAAAGTTTTAAATATACATTTGCCAGCAGGAACCTATAATAGCTAGAAATAAAGGTTAAGTCTGACAGAAGTATGGGTACCTTTGTAATTTGCATTATATTGTCCTATCAAAAAAGAGGACAACAGACTGAAATGTCTATTTTATGATGATAAAATCATTATAATAAATCTATAGCACAGAAATATAGCCAATAGATTTGTAGCTGTCAAACACTGGTAGTTAAATTCTATTAAAGTACCATTGAACTACCACCTAAAATTATTTCAACCAACACAAGAGTTGAATTAAATATGTTGAACTAAACTCTGCTGAAGCTATACTGTTTGTTGCTTTGTGAAGCTTTAGTGTTTAATGATTCTGATCTTAAAGAAGAAAAAAGATTTACCAAAGATTTAAAAAAAAAATAACTGTTCTCCAATGGCCATTCCTCTCAACTAATACATCTTTCATATGTATTGCAGAAGGAGAGGCACAAATGTCTGTCTGGTTGAGATGTTGTACAGTGAAAACAGTAGATATGTTAAAATAACCATCCCCAAAACCCAGGACTGTTGCCAGACATAGAGCATATTCATACCTTTGGCAAAGTGTGTATATCGAATGCCTGACGAAATGAGATTGCTGTCTTCTGTGCTCCTTCATTACCACACGTACATGGCAAAGTGTCTTATCAGGTACTAATGCACACACTCAACATACACCTTACACCCACCTTGTCCTGTGGATTTTGCAATTAAGGGCAGAAGAATTGCTCATACCTGCTCTATGAGAGTACTTGCTTATGTTTGATCTGCATGGCAGGGTGCCCAATCTCACTGTGTTCAGTTTGCTCAATTATGAATAGGCTTCTGCAATCATGCAAAACATCACATACATAAACGCAAGTCTTGGTTCCATTTTTAATCCAGCAAGTGTTTGAGTTAGTAGAACTAAAAAAAAAAAAAAATTAAAATTCAGAACTAAAATACTATTGTGTTCCAAATGAAACAGCCTGCCTGTTAGTAACAAAGTATGCCTGGCATATCACCGCAGTTGATTCCACCTTCTCTGAAACCTACACTCTGTCAAGCTGATGGAGTTTATATTTTATTATGTCGTGTGTATTGCACCCCAGCATCTAGTTGCTTGCCCAGGCCAAGTTACAGGTCCACAGGAGAGATATTTCATCAGAGCAAACCCTCAAGCCACACAGTGACACAGAAATACATGCTGGAGAGCTGGTAAAAATCTCTTTTTGTGCTGGTAAACTTTTTGAACTTGTCTATACAGCTGGTGTTTCTCGTTTGCCAAATCATTTTGCTCTTACAGAGAATGAATACACAGGAACCATAGAATGTCTTTGCTCAGAGCCCCTCAGTGCACCTTTTCATGTAGTATTGGAAATAACCATAGCAGAATCCACAGGACAATTTTAGTCTAGTATTAGCTAGCAAAAGGACTCTTCAAAAAGCCTCTCTTTGTAACTGTACAGTAATAAGGCTTTGGATGAATTGTCAAAATTACAGGATGGTTTGTGTTTTATTTTAGATGTGCCTGTCAATGCAATTTTAAGCAGGTTTGCTTGGAAGTAAGTCCCATTTTATTCCATGGGGCTTCTCTCCCAGGAAAGTGTTATAAGGATTGCAGCCTGAATCTCTGCATCCATTCGATCGAAGGTGCCTTAATGCGGCAGTTATGCCAACACCAGCCATCCACCAGACCTTCACTTCAGCATACCCCCCTCCCCAAATGATGGGTTGGTGGAAAGATCTGAACAAATATTGAAAAGAATGTTAAGGAAGCTGCCCTGGGATCATCCACAATAGTGGGACCCAGACCTGGATCTAAGCCCTCTATTATTTGTTGCACAGGAAACTACACAGGCCTCAGTGGGTTTAACCTTTTCAAACTGTATATGGAAGTCACCACTAGGGGATCCTGGACCTGCTGGTGAACAGGTGGGTCACACCTACCACAGCCCCTGGAGTAACCCCCAGTGAATATATTCAGCAGTGGAATAAGTAAACTGGCCTGATTCATACCAAGGCCTAGTGACAGTGGGTAGACAGCAGAGCCACCCAGTATGACCTCAAGATATGATCATGGTCCCTGGTGACAGTGTACTCTTCAGAGGAAAAATATGTCCTAGGGCTGGCCGGCAGCCCTGGCAAGGCCCTTATCTGGTCACTCAGGTTTTGTGCTATCTTATCTGTGTGGTGCATTGAGATTGCTGGCAGCTGCATCACATAAACCATATAAAGAAATAATAGGAATGCTACCTGAGTGCTATTTGGCAGTCTAACCATCATGAGGTAATGGATGGAAACCTGCTCTGAGTCTCAGAGGATCCTGCCCCAGACCTCCCCAGGATGGACCTATACTTATCCTTGGAACAGAGGACAGAACTTCCCAAACACTTGCATGAATCCCAGGGGTCGCCTCCCACTGGCCTGCCCGGACCTTGACTGTACAACACCCATTACCAACCAAGCCAGGGCAGGTGGCCTGTTCCATCTAGTGCTCCATTTCCCAGAAATGTTGGGAACAAGTTGCAAAGGAGACCACCAAGCTGATGCAGCTTCTTGGAGTACATGCTCGGAGGTGCATTGTGTTGGTACCAAACCCCAATGGGAGCAACCATTTTTTGTGGACTGCTGGGAGCTGAACAAAGTGGCGCACTTTGAGGCATACTTTATACCTTGAGCAGACATCCTTATCAACCAATTGGGATCTCTCTAATTTCTCTCAGCCATTGAGCTAACCAAGGGCTAGTTGACTGATGCCAATGTACCAGGAAGATTAGTAAAAGAGAACATTTGCCATCCTGCAGTTATTTTGGTTGACAAAAACGCCCTTTGCACTACATGGCACTGTTGTCACATTCCAGAGACTTTTCAAATCTTGGAGGACTGTCAGGCCCATCCCATACAGAGGACATCATCATCTGCAATCCAGATTGGCAATCCCATCTACTCCACCTCAAGAGAGCTCTGTAAACCCTGAATAACCATGGTTTAAAAGCTAACCAAAGCAAGACCCACGATCTGCAAAAAGGGCAGAGAAGTTTCACTGACATTTCAAACACCACACTGCCATGATTCAGAAACACAAAGGACAGCTGAAAAAAAGAAGAAAGGAGTAAAAAAAAAAAACAGCAGCAGAGCCCCACTTTGTGAACAGCACACAAATAACTTTGTTTCAAAAGGTAAATAAAATCTGTTAGCAGCTGAGAGCCAAAATGGTTGTGTGTGAAATGACACAATAAGATCTGTTAGCAACTGGCAGCTAAAATGCTTGAGGGCTGTTTGAAGGGGCCTATGCTTTGGTAAAGAAGTCCAATAAAACTCGAAACTTGAAGTAAATGTTCAGGAGAAAGGAAGTAAGAACCTCAGTGCTTGTAACTGGCCACATTATAGTAAACAACGTATTCACTCCTTTGGGGGAACAGTTGTGACAGCTGGGTCACAGTTACCCATTTTAAACTGAAACATTCTGTGGATAAGACCTTTGAGTACCTATTTTTTCCTGTAGTTTTGTGTTCAACCATGTCTTGTCTGTCCGGTTGAATATTTAGTAAAAGGGGATTAAAAGTGACTTCATAAATACATCCAATATTGTTGATAAAAATGTCTAAAGAAGAGGCCCGTGGGGACACTCAGTTCACATGCTACCAAGATTTCGTCATAACCTCATATCATCATTTCTCATGAATGTGGGCAGCTGATGATTCCAAGACAAACATAGCTAGTCTGAGGAAGGGGCCATTTTAGAAATGTTCTAAGCAACTTAGAAGGACCCTGGCATGTTTCAAGACAACCTAATCCTAAACATGACAATGCCTTGAGTCAAAGGTATCATTGCCTCAGAAATTCATCCTACTCAGCCTCCTCCCGCAACCACCACACTGATCAAGACAAAATTTTAACGTAAGGTAGGTTTACACAGTCAACAGTTGCTCTCCCTGCTCATCTCCCTACAACTTGAGCAAAAGCCAGCATTACCTAATACATCAGGGGTATAATTTCCGCTTTGTGGTCCTGTGTTTATTAACTTACAGTGGTGATAGCAGTAGTTTGCTATTTTTAAACACTTGATTTATGCCTTTCAGTTGGATCTGTTCTGCTAAGATGCATTTTGTGTGTATTCAGCTGAAAGAGAGCAAACATTTTTCTATGGCTGTAGCAATTTGTTTGCCTAGACCTCAATTACAAAATTAACAGGGCAGCTTTTTTGTTGTTGGGTTACTTAAGCCACAGTTTAAACCTCTAATAAAGTAAGACATGTAATTCAGAGCCGTAGACACCAACAAAAAGGTATAGCTTTGTTTACTCGGTTTTGTGAACCAGCTGCAGAGGTGTGGTTTCAAAATCCATCATGCGAGGCAGAAGCAAACCATGTAAAGATGTATGGTTTGAGCACTGAAATTCTGCTGTTTGCATCTCTTCATCGGTCAATGGAACTTCACAGATAGAAGAAAGATTAAATAGAGCAATGTATTGCTGTTCTAAAGGCTAATGAGCAACTCACCAGCAGCCCTGTCCACAACCCAGTTATGCCTCAAGTACGCAGATTAAGACGATTTAGTCTCAGCAGAAACATTTCATCTTTCTAGTCAGCCTCTAGTGAAAATAGAGATTTTTAAAATGGCATTAGTGGTTTTTATCATGAGGTAAAAGCTACAAACTCCCATGTAAATGCCAGCTTTTGGGAGCCAGAGCTCTGCGGCTGCACCATTCAAAGGCTTAAGGGCTGCCAGGCTTAGGGCACTGTTCTTGCTTGCCAGCTCCAGTGGAATAGATGCCTAGCTTTTGTGTGCGCCGGTTTCTCTGGGCTTCTGTAGCTTGGGTCTGAAGCCAAATGAGCACTGGCAAGGTTTCCAGCTCCAAGATCAAGCTTGAGTCCCTTGGCTCTGCAGCAGTCAGGTCTGGAAGTGTGGTGGAGTCAGCACATGTAGCCTTTGGGGAAGAGCCACATAACTGTCTCAGTCCTAGAGACCCAAGAAGGATCCCAGCTGATTTCTGGAAGAGGAAACATTACGTTTATGCTTTAAAATAGAGGAGATATAAATGAATATAGTAAAAAAAAAAAACCCTTTTTCTCTTCCATCCAGCCTGGTTTTTAAACACTGGAAGAGCAGTAGAGGAGGAATTATCATGAATGGAAGAAAATCTGATTAGGAATAGGATTGTTATCCAAATCAGTCCCCACTGTGGGTCTGTCAGGTGTAGGGCTGTTATATTTTTGTGTCTATATATGTAAGCCCCCTCCTTTCCCTTTTTTAAAAATTACTGGATTTTGAGGTGTCCACCCATTCTTATTATTTTTTGTATTTTTAAAAAGATTTTTTTTAATCCTTTGCATGTGTAGAACCATGCTCATGTTTCAGAGCAAATTCTTGGAACTGTTCAATCTATTGTACACTTGGGTCCCTATCTTGGCTTGGTACTCTCATTCGGAAAAAAAGAAACAGAGAGAAATAAATAAAAGGCTTGGTAACCTTTATTCAGCTATCAAGACACAGACTAAAATATAAAACAGGAAGAGACAGCAAAATATAAAATCCAAATAAACCTTGTGTTTGAATAATCCTGTTATGTTTTTCTTCATGGTCTCTGCAACATACATATGGAATCTCAGGTGCACACAGGGTCTATCCCAGAACCTATAAAAGCTATAATATTTTGAGTGTTAGCTTCTTCACCCACAACAGTTGCTCATTATGCATGCCTGGAGTGGGTGGAGCCATGATCAGCCATGCTCTTCCTTAACTGCCACAGCTGCCTCTAGAGAGCTGCCTCCACAACCTTCTTGTTGTCAATTTCTATGTATTTAAACCATCTATTTAAATGCTATGAGAGAAAGAGGCAAAGAAAACTTTACTTAGATGTGGGCTGTGCACAACATGCACATGACATGGCACAGTGTATAGCGTTTAAGAATTGTTCTACCTGGGGGGACATTCCATCCATAGATGGATACACACTTTGTCTTTTATATTTGAGAGAGGGCCACAAAGTGGACGCTTCCCAGCATTGCATTAAGTTTGCACAACAAGCTAGATGTAATTGTGATAACAGACTGAAGATTCTATGGTGGGAGAAAGCTCTTGAGAGCTAGTAGTGTACAGTGGTTAAGAGTGCAGACTCTAATCTGGGAAAGCCAGGTTTGATTCCCCACTCCGTCACATGCAGCTGCTGGTGTGACCTTGGGTCAGTCACAAGTTCTCTCAAAGCTGTTCTTTCAAGGACAGTTCTTGAGAGAGCTCTCTCAGCCCCACCTTCCTAACAGGGTGTCTGTTGTGTGGAGGGGAAGGGAAAGGGATGTAAGCCACTCTAAGACTCCTTCAGGTAATGAAGGGCAGAGTATAAATCAAATCTCCTCCTCCTCCTCCTTCTTACCACAGAACAAATGGCTGCATCCTTGCCCACAGTCCTGGGGTTGCCAGCATTGACACTGTATGATTGCATGGTATCAGTATTGAGTGATCTAAAACCATCTAATGATTCCCAGTCTAATCAGCAGAAATAGAGCTCATGCTCTAAACTTAAGAAACAGGGACAGAAATTAAAGGCTGCTAAACATGTTTCATGAGAGAGTTGGCACGGCACAATGGATAAAGTGTTGGATTAAGACCTTGAGAGATCTGGGTTCAGATCCCCACGTCTACCACAGAAGTTCAGTGGGTGATCTTGGCCCATCACAAAGCCTGGGCCTGGCCTGCTTCATAGGGCTGTTATGAGACAATAGAGGAGGGGTGAACAGTGTTCAAAGCTTCTTTGAGTCCCAGCTGGGGAGAAATATGGGATATAAATAAATAAATAACTGTTTCAGTGTAGTTAGGAAGTGACTATAAAAAGAGAAAGAACAAATGGAAAATATGGGGAGCCAGCTGCAACCACCAGCACTGATTCAGGGCACAGAGGTTGTCACACCAGTTTTGGAAGTTTTCAAAAAGTCTTGGTAAGCAAAAAGCCATTAAGATCATGTCGCGCCCCATGTCCAGCCTTCTCTGGGGACCCCATCGGCCGAAGGGCAGTCCAGAGGGGTACAGCTGGGAGCCTCAGATACAGGTGAGGGCCCAGGGTTGCGTCACTGCTGGCAGCCTACTCTCCTGGAGCACACACGAGGGGAGGCCCCCATGTCTCTCTTAGCTGGCAGGCAACTCCCCTCAGTTTCTGTTTCTCCTCTCTGGCTCTGGCTTCCACCACTCTTTTATTCCCTTCCACCGACACCTGGTCCCTCCCTCCTCCCTTCTTCTTGACCCCATAGGCTCTTGGGGCTGTCCATCGTCTTTTGCTCCTTCTCTCACTGGCTGGGTCGTCTCCCCTTTTAGAGCCAGTTGGAGGCCCCGCCCCTTCTAGATTTCAGTTGCTGGAGCCAACCACAGGCCCGTTTGTTCCTCCTGCAGGGCCTGGCGTCTTCTGGCTCAAGGTAAGAGGGGTCCCTGTTGTGGAGCTGGTTGGCACTGTGGCACCTTCTCTGGGGTCCTCCCCTCTGTGGGCCACCTCACGGGTCTGGGTCACCCCCCATTGCTGCCACCCCTGACACTCCCTCCTGGTCCTCCGATGCCCAGGCTCATTCCCACCTGGGGCGGGGCTGCCGGGGGTGGGTTGTTACCTGGCGGCGGGGTGGGTGGGGCCTCCTGGCCTGGCATCTCCTGCAAGCTGCTCACACTCCCTGGGCCAGCTACCGCTGGCCAGGAACTGGCCACAGCAGCCAGGCAGCATCAGGGCCAACGGGCTCCAGCAGGGGGTGGCCAGGGATACAGGCACCGTCCCTGCCCTCCTGCAGAGTCTTCAGGACAGCGCCACTTCAGGGGTCTTCGGTCCTCCTGGTTCCTGTCCTGGGCATCGCACCGGCCGTGGCTCGGTGGTGGCCTGAGCCGCTGCCATGGCATGGTGAGGCAGGACAGATCATATTGGCAATGTCTCTTTTAGAGGGCTGTATTCAGGATACATCAGATGTGCCTGCAGCCTGGGATGCAAAACATCAATCTCAGGAGCAGAAGAAAGCTGACGCTCAGTACCAGAGAAGTAATCAATACAGTGACATGCAATGAGCCGGCAGCTGCGTCTCTTCTCAATATCAGGAGTACTACCCAGTGAAGGACTTTACAGTCTGAAATCTGCAGTTTTGACAGGATCAGTTCATGCAAAGAAATGTACGGAAGGTCTTAGACCTAGGTGCTGATGTCCCTATTATAATAAATATAGATTATATTGGATATAAATTATATTGAAAGGATAGGGAGGGAAGGGTTGGAGGTGGAATAGCTCTGTATGTCAGAGAGGGACTACAGCCCAGTAAAACTGAGAATCTAAGAGAAATACATTCGCTTATAGAAATGCTATGGGCAGAAATAGTGGACCCAAAAGGAAGCTTAGTTCTAGGAGTTCGTTATCACCCACCAGATCAAAGGTTAGAGGATGATTTAAATACAGCCAAAGAACTAAGGAAAGCAGGTAGATGAAATGTGTCATATTAGGTGATTTCAACTATCCACACATTAATTGGGTCAATATGTGTTTAAGCCAAGAGAAAGAGATTGGGTTTCTAGATACTCTCAATGATTATGCCATGGGGAAAATGCTCACAGAACCTATGGTGGGGTGGAGGCAATCCTGGACTTGGCCCTAAGTAATGCTCAAGACATGGTGAGATGTAAACTGCACCAGTTGGGTGACCATAACGCTATTAAGTTTAGCATTTATATAAACAGGAAGTTGCCCTCAAACACCAACACAGCCAAATTTAACATTTAGAAGGGGTAACTTCCCTCAGATGAGGGGGCTTGTAAAGAAGAAACTGAAAAGAAAGGTAAGGAGGGTCAAATCCCATCCAGGAGCTTGGAGACAATTTAAAACTATGATACTGGAAGCTCAGATAAAATGAGTACGGCAGGTTAGGAAAGGTACAAATAGGTCTTTAGAAAGGCCTAATTAACAGAAGCAGTAAAAGGTAAGGAATATTCCTTTAAGTGTTGGAAGATTCATCCAAGTGAGGTAAATAAAAGGGAGCACGGGCTTTGACAAATAAAATGCAAGTCAGTGATCAGACAGACAAAAAGGGACTATGAGGAACATATTGTAAAATCATAAAGACCAAGAATAAAAATGTCTCCAATTGTATTAGAAGCAGAAAACCAGCCAGATAGGCAGCAGGGCCCTTGGATGACCAAGGGGTGAAAGGATTACTAAAGGATGATAGGAGAATGTCAGAGAAGCTGGATGCATTTTTGCCTTTGTTTTCACTGTGGAAGATAGGAGGTGCTTGCCCACTCCAGAACTGGCAATTTCAGGAGGGTGTCAAAAGAGCTGAGTCAGACTGAGGTGACAAGAAAGGAGGTTCTACAATTGATGGACAAATTAAAAACTGACAAATCACTAGGCCCGGATGGCATATATCCAAGAGTTCTAAAAGAACTCAAATGTGAATGTGTGGATCTCCTGACAAAAATATGCAATCTGTCGCAAAAAACTGCCTCCATTCCCAAGGGCTAGAAGGTAGCTAATGGAACTCCCATCTTTAAAAAAGGTTCCAGAGGAGATCCAGGAAATTACAGGCCAGTCTGTCTAATGGCAATATCAGATAAGTTGGTAGAATCTGTTATTAAAGATAGATTTAGTAGACACATCGATGAATAAAAACTATTGAGGGAGAATTAGTATGGATTCTGTAAGGGAAGATCTTGCCTCATTAACCTTTTTAGAGTTCTTTGAGGGGGTGAACAAACATCTGGACAAAGGGTGACCTAGTAGATGTTGTTTACCTAGACTCTTCATCAAAGGCTCCTAAGTAAACTCTGCAGTCATGGGATAAGAGGACAAGTCCTCTTGTGGATCAAAAACTGGTTAATTAACAGGAAACAGAGAGTTAAATATAAATGGATAGTTTTCACAGTGGAAGATGGTAAGCAGTGGGGTACTGCAGGACTCGGTACTAAGTCCAGTGCTTTTTAACTTGTTCATTAATGGTTTGGAATTGGGAGTAAGCAGTCAAGTGGCAAAGTCTGTGGATGAGATTAAGTTGTTCAGCATGGTGAGAACCAGGGGGGACTGTGAGGGGCTCCAGAGCGATCTGTTGAGGCTGGACAAGTGGATGTCAACATGGCAAATGAGGTTCAATATAGGCAAGTGCAATGTAATGCACATTGGAGCCAAAAATCCTAACTACAAATATACATTGATGGGGCCCAAACTGGTGGTAACTGACTGGGAGAGAGATTTTGGAGTCGTGGTAGATAACTCACTGAAGATGTCAACTCAGTGTGCGTCTGCAATAAAAAAGGCAAATGCTATGCTGGGGATTATTAGGAAGGAGACTGAAAACAGAGTTGGGCCTCATGGTTAAAGTAGAGGCATGCAAGTTAATAAAGAGGCAGAGAAATACATCTCATTGTATTGCGGACAGTAATTTTGAAGTACTCAGACACCATGCTTGGCTGAGATGAGAGGCTTTGACCAATGAGGCCAAAGCACATATTCAGGATTTGCCTTTTGAAGTGGCAGGTTTATCCAGAGAGAAAACTGATGATAAACTGGACAGAATTCAGAAGCTTCACTTCACAGCAAAGTTGATGGGCTTCTCTCATACTTCATCACGTCCTTACAAGCAGTGCCCAGGCAATAAGCTTAAGTTAGGAAGTATGTCAACTTCACCAATGGAAAGATCTTCAAGTAGGAGAATATACAGCTCATCCATGAAGAGGACCTTTTTGAAGGCTCAGGGTTCACAATGTTCCAAGACCTGCCATTGTCTAAATGGGATCTTTGACTCAGGAGCTGAGGAGAGATCTTGATTCCCACTTCTCAGGAAACATCTAAGTGGCTGGGAGCAAATTGCATGTGATCACTGAGTGATTAAAATAGTCAAACCAGGTTATGCCATAGAATTTGAAGCTTGACCTGTCGTCAGTGTTTTCAGAGCTAAAAGCCCATTGCCTGTTCTACTTCAGAAGGTCAAGGAACTATTATTTTTTTTAAAAAAACACACGATAGGCTAGGCCTCTATTCCAGGTATTCTGCTATTCCAAAAAGAGATGGAAGCATGTGGCCTGTCTTGGATCTGCAGGGGCAGAATGATTTCAATATTTTCTATCCTGCCTTTCCTGCATAGACCTGAAGGATACATATTTCCATATGCTCTTTTTGTGCAGCCTTACCCCATGTTGAGATTTTACTGGAAAAATTGCATATGTGAGTTTAGTGTGCTCAGTTTGATTATGTGATCCACCAGAAGAAGATGTTGACGGTTTCTTATCTTTCCTGCATTCCCCTCCTCTCAGCAGTCCATGCCAACCCTCAGGAAGTTTATTCCTGGGATCCATGTGGATTGACAGCTCCATAGGTTGGGGAGCTGCAGTGGGAGGAGGAAGGAGACAAAAATCACCCTTTCTTCCTCTTGCATGAACAGAGCTGCATTTCTGAAATATGTAGTATACTATTTTATAGTTTTATATAGAACTAATATTAAATTAATATAAAACACCCACACTATCCTGCTTTTCAACTATAGAGTTGATTACACTTTTAAAAATCTTAAGTCTGCATCCCCAACCCCATCCCCAATATACTGCTGGATGAATGTTTGAGTCCACCTCCCTCAAGACAAGAGATCTTTAATGTTCTGAGAGCCCTGCACTGCTCAGCCTCTTATAGTACAAAAGCAGTTGCTTGGATGATACATTATTTTTAGATAACCATGCTCATAACCTCAGATTCCTTTGCAACCTACACCCATGTGGAATTTATAGACAGGTGCTTCTTGGAATTGGCAAGAAAAGGTGCTTCTTCTTTTCCAGTGTTTCTTTGTTGTAATCTGCCCATTTGTTATATAATTGCCCCATCTGACCCTAAAGAAAAGTAAATCACTAGAAGAAAGGGTGGATGATTGTTACAGATCAGATAAGTGTAATCCACAAAATGGAAGGTGAATATTCTTGAATTGATTGGTCAAGTCAAATAATTATGAGTAGGGATGGACATGAACCAGGAAAATGTGGTTTGGTTCATGGTTTGTGGCATGCCTGGTTTGCAAACCATGGACTGTCACAAACTTTTAGACATCAAATGAACCAGTTCAGTTTGTGAGCTTCATGACTGGGTACATGCCCCCCCCCAGTGTGCTAGAGTCACCAAACTTGCAGGGGATCTCTGGCTGACATTCCCCTACCTACCCTCCAAGTTTGGTGAGGACTGGGTTTTTGGGATCTGAGTTACAGCTTCACAAAGAAGGTGCCCCCAGGAAAGTGCTTTCTGGAGACATGACAGGTGCAGGTTCAGGAGGTCCCCCCCATCTGAGCCTTCTCCCCTGGTCTTGTCAGTTTCAAATTATTCTTGTCAGTTTCAAGAGGGTCCTCCCCCCTCTTTGCCAGGGTTCCCTTGTGTTCACATTTTCTTGCATAGAGCTTGCCAAAAAAACCTCCCCCAGCTTGGATTTCTTGTGACACTGTGCTTTGAGATTAGTCCCTTAAAGCATGCATTGCCACTGGATTCTGCTGGGCATTCAGTACACTGAATCGATTGCGCTGGACTTGCAAAATCCCACACACACACACACACACACACTTGGATTTCTTGTGACGATATGCTTAGATTTTGATCAGTCTTTTTAAGCTTGTATTGCCATAGTGGTACTGGATTTTGCTGGGCATTCTGTACACTGAACTGGTTGTACTGGGCTTGAAAAAATGCCCCCCCCCTTCAGTTTGTACTGCAGGGACTCTGTGGTGAGACATGAGTCCTCTTTTGCTTGTGTTGCTGAAGTTACAGGAGTCTATGGAACAGCTCAGGAACAAGACAATGACACTAAACTGACAGGGAAACTTCCGCCTTTGCTTTGAATTTTGCTTTGAAGTTTGATAAACATCTTGACTGTGCGGAGACAGTCTGTCTGGAAATGTATCCATTCATGAACTGCAACAAACCTCCATGAACAGCTTCAAAGTTCGTGGAAAGTTCATGCCAGTTGACCTGTCAAGAACTTGACTTTGCGAAGCACAAACTGGCCAAAATTCATCACAAACTCTTTGTGCCCATCCCTATTAGTGAGTACTGATCCAGTTTCAGAGATCAGGCATTTATCTGGCATAAGGGTAAGAGGTCACCCCAACTGAGCACAAAAAAACTGTGATGCCTTGCCAGACTCTGGTCCTCAGTATGAGGTTATAATAAGAGTTCCTGGACTATATATATGACTGTAAGAAAACAACTGTCAAGAAAAACACTGAAGAAATGCAAACTTCCATGAATTTAGTTTTCAGAGATAATGGATTGGAGCTAGACTAACTTTTCAATTAAAGAAAGACATTTCCACTAGAGGAACAGAACTTTTCTGCCCCTCCACCCCATCCCAAAGCCTACTTATCTCCCCCAGTCCTCCTTTAGGGACATGAACCAAGCTCCTAGTTCTAACATGGAAACTAGGGTCACCATCTGGATCTTTTTGGCTTTGATGAACTCATTACTGCTTCTGAGATGAAGCAGAGACTTTTGTCTCTTTGGGAGGCAAAGTACTGAGAGTAGAAACCCAGGCAAGTTACGGACTGTATTGCCTCTTGCTGTAGAAGAGAGTCTCATCTTCTGATGGAGACTGGGGAAGAGTTGGGATGTCTGGAACACAGAATGGGAGGAAGAGAAGTGAATACAATTGCACATCCCAGTCTTACAATGGTCCATCATGATTGTGGTGAAATGCCTTACACTCCAGGAGTTATTCCAAAATTCATGGCCCGATAAGTGGATCAGAACCCTATTTTGGCTCAGAGTCTACAAAGCTACTTTTGCTGGCTGGCAGAGGGGAAAGAGAAAGAAGCAAGAGGGTCTGAATCACTTCTCTCTGTCAGGGACACTCAATACCATAGAAATGCAGATGTTCCTACCTAGAGGAGACCAAAAGGCAGGTGTGACAGAATTGCACAGAAAAGCAGTCTTTTCTGAAGTGCTGCTTGTACCAGAGAGTCAGAGAGTGCAAGAATTAATCTTCCCTGGAGAGAAGAGGTAAGGTGATTGGCTGCTCTGCTCACCTCTGAGCAGATTATCATAGGTTTTAAAGAAGGAGGTACAGTTAGCTGTTTGGTATGTTGACTCTGAGGAGGGATTGACGCCATTACTCTTGTGATGGAATGGGTTGGTGGAGCAAGTCTCATGGAACCGGTAGCTATTGGTATCCAATGCACAAGTGAAACAAGTAATGTGGATGGTGTCAATACTGCCAAATAGAAGGTAGTGGAACACGGAATGGACTACTGGCCAATAGGCACTAGACAGGATTAGGCAACTGACCTAGAGATTGCAGTGCAGCCAGAAGGCTCATAAGGACATTGCTCCAGGGTCATATATGCAGAAATGGGACAAAAATATCAGTCTTCTGCATAATGTCTTCATTCTGAGTGGGGGGACAGGGAGCAAAAGGATGAATCTCTCGAGAACATGGATACTAAGACGTTTCTCAGTGCTGGTAAGATGTTCAGTATCAAAAGGCATAATGTGGAGAAGGATCTTGGTACCAAGGAGAGTTGACATACTGCACTGATTCTCTGTGTTAATATGGAGACTGGAATCGATGGGATGCTTGGTATCAAGGGGAACCTCTTTGGGGTGACAAATCAGAGATTAGGATTGCAATTTTGGTAGAACCAACAATGGTGAGGAGCAATGGTCTTTCTGAACCGAAGGGAAGTAGACTGGGGCGGAGGGGTTGAGCCTGTGTTTTGCAGGGGTGAGAGTGGGCAATCTTCAGATGAACCTCTTCCCAGTGGAGAGGAGTCTGCAGACTGTAAAAGGAGTTCTGGAGGTCAGCTAAATTGAAGGTGATATCTGCATCTGAGGTCAGTAACTCAGCCAAGGCATCTGGTAGAGTTGATACCAAAACAGAAGGAGCACTCTTAATTCACTTGCACTTTTTTCCCTCAGCTTTTTCCCCTCAGTGTTCAGTCTTTTTTTTTTTTTTTTAAGAGCCAGCTGACCCTTACCTTGAGTGTGCAGAGGGTTGACTGGCTACCTAGCTTGGTGGCCTTCTGCTGTACCTGTCTTTGCAGTGTTCCCTGCCTCACACCTATGGCTGGTGTTGACGCTACAGCATTAGACATTCTCCAGCAGCCTTACACGTATCTCTCGTGTTGCCACCCTGTGTCTGCATTGCCCCACTTGGAAAAAGTAAACTAGACTGAAGGTGGGCAGGGACTACAACCAGAGTCAGGGCCTTTTCAACAGTGGCATCTTGCTTATGGAACGCCCTTCCCCTTGAGGATCATCTTCGACCTACGTTGCTGTCTTTTAGGCATCAGGCCAAAACATTTTGGTTCACCCAGGCTTTTTAATTAAGGTGCTGATTTTTTCTAAATGGCATTTTACGATGTGCATTTATTCTGAAAACTGATATTTTTAAGCTGCCCAGTTATTTATGTTTTTACACTGCAGCTTGCTTTTTAAAAAATCTGAATTTTAATTGTAGTTTTATGGGTTTTATGTTTTATTTTGTAAGCCACCTCAGCAGGTTCCTTGGACTCATGGCATAAACATTTTCTAAACAAACTCAGATCTGCTGAACTCCCTGAAGAATGTCGCCGCGGGCCTCCATCCTTTTCTTCACTTCCTTCTTGCCCTCCTATTGTAGGTGCAGTAAGTGTGTCATCAAGAGGAGTGACTCATTTACTTTTCTTCTGTGGAATAAGCCACAAGATGCTGATTAGTGAGACCCCTGCTGCGCTGCCACCACCACCAATAGGGTCTTAGGACTGGGCTCTTATTGCCTAACTATGCCAATCTCAGACCTGGGGCTGGAGAGGCTGAGAGCAGAGAATGTCCAGTGGTGCCTCCATATACTGCTGACACCTCCCACTGCTATGCTGGCATTCCAGTTACACCAGCATGGCAGCAACATGCTTGCCGGGCTGGACACTGGTATATATCTCCAGATGCACCAGCTTTGGGCTTAGTTATCATAAACCCCTTGGATGGTACTGTGGATACTGAGTTTCAGGAGTCGTTAATCTGGCATCTTAATCTATGAAGTAAGGGTGTGCTTGCATTCTTCAGCCGGGGTCAGTTCCCACTTTGAAAAAGAACACTGAAAGCTAAAGCTTGAAATTACAGCAGGCAGAGGAAGAAGACGAGAATGTTTGAAAGATAATCGTGTTTATTCTCTACACATTTTACCTGTGAATATAACAAATGGTAATTGGCTATGACTTGATATATAGTGACTTCTTTACAAAAATGTTTCTCCCCAAAATCTGGACAGCAATATATAACTATGTACAATGGAAAAATAGGCAAGGAAAGAAAAATAAGTAGTCTTCATTATTTAAATTAATTTCTAATATACCAGATTTTGAACACAAAATACTTCATTCACATCTATTCATATTTACATGTTCCATTACTTGGGTGTGCTGAGGCTCCAACTTCATTTTAATGGTATTAGTTATGTTTCACTCCTGTTGTGTCTCTACTGTTTGTTTCTGTGTAGCAGTTTTAAAAAATTTTCTGGAAAAATAAATTGTTTCGAAAATGTTAAATATCACTGAACATATTTTTGACTGACTTGTTTTAAGACACTGTCAAGTACGTCACAACTCTGAAAAAAGGAATCAGGAAAAAAAACTGCTTTACAAATATATTCACTGACTAGATCCCTTTCTGGTGGTTTTAAAACAAAAGTGGTTCCTGAATTGAAATGAGAAATTGTGAACCCTTCTTAATGCTGCAAGTGAATATAAATTTCCTGGAGACAAATATAAATTATCGCAGAATGCGCTTCAAGAGCACCACCGAAAAATATAGTGATTTGTTAATGAGTTCATAAGCAAAATTTTAACATTTTAAGCTCACTTAGCAATATCAAACATTACATAGTATGAAACGAGCCTTTTTGCTTTCTGCACAATCACAAGACTGAAAACGGGTTGCTTGCAATAACGACAAACCCCCATTGCATGCCATTTGGTTTTGAATATGCCGATCTTGACTGCCACATCCAGCCAACAGGTAACCTTCAGCCATCCTGAGACATTCCCTGCAGAGAGGTTTATGTGTGTGAAGCACGTCGCCCTCTAGTGCCTAAAGACACCCTAAGCCTGGGTTCCCTGGCTTTATAATGTTCATTGAAATCCAGCCTGAAGCTCAGAAACTGGAGACTTTCATCAGAACTGGTGGTCAGTAACACCAAGAACTGCTGCACAATGCCCTGGGGGAAAAAAAACAAGATTCACATAAATGTATGCATATTAATATTTAAATATCATGAAAGCATTATGACTAGTGTTCCCTCTAAGTTGAGTTAGTGTGAGCTAGCTCAAAAGTTAGCCTCCAGCTCACATATTTTTGTTTTAGCTTAGGAAGGATGGCTCCAGAGCAAACTAGTTTATGCAGCAGCCAAATTGCTCACTCACAACTTTAATGCCAGTAGCTCACAAAACAGAATTTTTGCTCACAAGACTCCCTGGCTTAGAGGGAGCATTTATGACAGCCCGTGCGGTATCATGCTTACAGTGTCAGGCTAGGATCTGGGAGACCAAGGTTTGAATTGAATTCCCACTCTACTATGGAAGCTTGCTGGATGACTGGGACTGATGGGCAAGACGTCCTGCTCCTTTATGTCAGTCACCAATCTCCTGTATGCCTCTTTGGCATGTGCATATAGAGCAGCTAACAACCAATCCAGACCCATAGATGGCTGAGGAAGCCAAATGGAAGGGAGGAGTGAGAGAAAAAACTGTTACACTGCCAGCTCAGATCAGTATGAACCAAGAGAAAGCAAGGTTTGCATCTCCAGAGCGTTAAAGTGAAGAGAACCTGTCTCAGGTGACTATCTAAGTTTCAGAGTCTGACTTTTGCAGGAGAGCAGACTAGCATAGTCAATGCTTGAGGAAGAGACGGGCGTCTTAGAGCCCAATTTCTGAGGGAAACTGGTGGATAATTTGTTGTTTCTGAGAGAAGCTCACATTTACACTGTGAGAATCCTGAGGCTGAGGGAAAGACAATAATCACCTGAAAAGTACAGCTGTTCTGTGCACCCAAGAGTTAACATTTGAAACATTGTAACTTAATGTGCCAGCAAAACATTGTAACTTAATGTGTGTATTATCGGTAAATAGTTTTAAGCCTCATTACTGAGTCTCCTTATTTCTCATACCTTGTAGTGAATTAAAGTTATTGGTTTTTTAAATCCAGTTTGCCTAATGTCTTATATGTAAGAAATGCTTTTAGAAGACCACTTGGGTTCAGTCTCTTAGTAGAAGGCAGGATAAAGACCCCTCTGGTCAAACCATGTAGAAAGTTCACTACCTCTCCTTAAACGGCCTTTAGACCCCAACTTTCACAATGACCTTGGGGGCCGGTCACTCTCAACCCAACTTGTTAGGAGAAAATAAGCTGCTTTGAGTCCTCACTGGGGAGCAAGGCAGAGTAAATGAAGAAAATGAATAAATATGAGCTGTGTTATTCTACGACAACCATTGAAAATCCCCAATAGAAACTAAGTACAGTGATAGGGAGGGCCAGCTGCTGTATTGCCCCATCCACACAAAAGCAGTTGAAAAGTTTACCTTCAATGAGAACTAGGATTTTATGAAATGAAGGGGCTTAAAAACCTACTGAAATTAGCATCAAGATGGTCATGAAATTTGTTCCCACCAGAATGACTCATAGGGACAGACAGCAATCTAGCTTTTGCAGTCAAGCGGATCTCTTAAAAACCCTGTACAATCAATCATTTTGTGGCTGAGTTTTTAACAGCCTATTAATTTAAATTATCTTTATGTTGTTTTAGTATTTTGTTTGGGCTTAAGCGCCCTCTCAAGCAGGCTCATCTGTAGGCCATTCTATGACTGGGGAATGTTATGTGGGCTGATTGATCATTCCTCTATTAAGAAGGGATGTCACACTTCCCATAACATAATAATGGAACAGGTTACACTGTACTTTATTGGCACTGACCTTCCTCCAAGTCCCATTCCGCCCAGATAATGTTGCATTAAAACAGCATGTAGTTTACAAAAGGGACAGCAAAGATATTTCATTCACAGGTCATTTATACAAACATTCATCAGTAACAGTTTTTTAAATACCTGATAGAAATGGGTAAGAAGCCGCAGCTGTGAACACATTTTTGGTATTGAGTCTTGGTATTCTTTAATTCTTTTATTCTCTTCTTCCTCTTCTGAAGTTGTTACTCCCCATTCACCCTTAAGAAATGATGTTTTGGGATTAGCAATCAAAAGGCACATATTCATACAGCAGCATTTATTAACAAAGCGACACGTTGATTTTCTTAGAATACTAAGTATTATGAGGCTGCAAGTGTCTTAAATTAGTCTGACGAGCTGAAAGCCAAGAAATTAATCAAAGATATTCTTTGACAAACAGTATCGCAACTACGAATGAAAAATTCCTCTCATTTTAAAGACTGCATGGCCACCAAAATTATTTTTATGGCAAAATCAAGGTTTGACCTTCACATTCATTTTCAGTTATGGATTATTCAAAAACTAATATAGAAACGGTTTCAGTTGTTCTTACAAATACCTATTTACCCAGCCTTTCTTGAGGGAAAGAGATGATATTAAGGAGGAATAAGGAAAACACATATTCTCTCTCTCTCTCTCTCTCTCTCTCTCTCTCTCTCTCTCTCTCTCTCTCTCTCTCTCTCTCTCTCTCTCTCTCATAATGCCATTGAGGACAATCTGTACCTCAAGTTCTCGTTCTTTTTTTCTTTCTTCAAACTGCAATCGCAGCTGTAGCTCCTCCAAGGCAGATCTATACAGTGTATCTTGAGCATTTTGAAATTCAAGAATCTGATCAAAGACAGCTCGGAGCTGGTTGAGAAGCGTCTACAAAAAGATAATAATAAGATGAAAAGACACAAGCAAGATACTAGAAAAAATGAGATGTTTAAGTAGAGACTAAGATTAGTAAACCTCTACAGACTTGCTGTAGAGACTAAGATTAGTAAACCTCTACTTCCTCTTAAAGCAAAGGGATACATAGAAAAGTTGATTACATGCACAGATATTCTCTAAGCATCACAAAATAGAACTAGATCACTAGGGAACCCAGGTGAAAGAAAGTCGACATGGAATGTTCTGTTAAGGGAATTATAGAGAAAATGAAAAAAAATCATGATTACATAAAAGAAAGGGCTTACTCTTGAGTCAGTATCCAGCAAACAACGAGAAATAATTGTGTCCAAGAAAACTTCATGAGCAGCAATGATGTGGTCCAAGTCCTGAGCTTGTTGAACTTTGTTCCACAGTTCATCCCATGAACATTCAAGTACCTATGACACAAAACCATTAGTTTTGGGATACATTTTATTTTAGAGAGAATTTAAACAATTACTTCTCCACTCCACACTTCTGTAACATAATTAGACTGATCTGACAATAAGAATGTTCAACCTACTTTAAAACAACAATAAAACAGATGGTTAAAGGGTACCTCAAATGTAATGTAATACTGCATTTGATGAATGAAATGGACCATTTCTGATGCCAGAACGTGACACTGATGCAGCACCCCAGAAAGCTCTGTAAGAAACCCAAAGAATTTGGATATTAAAATTAATACCAAAAAAAAATCTAGCTAGATGGTTGCATATAGTTTTCAATTTTTCATTAACAAGTTGCAGTATCAGTCTATTCCCTTCTTTAAGAGGAAGGACCTAAAGACAGGTTCTTGTAAGAGGGGAGACATACAATACACCGCGGTTTGATCCAGTCTTCCACAAGTGGGAGTGAGTTCATGGAAGTGCATCTTCCCCACCTTCTTCTAGCAGCTCCTTCTGCTTCCACCATAAAGCCACTGCTGAGGATTAGGAGAACCTCCAGGACATGGGAGGGGCCATGGCTCAGTGGTAGAGTATCTGCCTGGCATACAGAATGTCCCAAATTCAATCCACAGCATCTCCAGTTTAAAAGGACCAGGTAGCAGGTGATATGAAAGACCTCTGACTGGGACCCTGGAGAGCCGCTGCCTGTCTGAGTGGACAATAGTGACCTTGATGGACTGATGGTCTGATTCAGAATAAGGCAGCTTCATGTATACCATGTGGCATTGGGGGCACACCTCAAGACGGGAAGAAACTGGACAATATCCAACCACACATAAACATACCTGTGCAAGCTCTTCCACAAACCTCCCCAGTTTGTGGGAACTTGCAACCAAATCCATACATCGGACCTAAGCTATCATCATATTGATCTCACTGTATTACTACCATGATTGCTTATGCTCAGTACTGCATCAGGCTACAAACTTAAAATACACCACCCCCTAATAAATTTAACTACAGGATCAAACAAGAAAGTAAGATCAAATTTATAGGTTGCCAGCACTGTGGAGCTTTTGTGTAAGGCAATAGTACTTAATAAAAGAATATGGAATATTTGCTTTACTACTAGGCAATCACTATATTGCACAGGTAAGAAATGGCTCCCCGGAATAATTCAAATAATCTATAGAATTGCTACTGCTGCATAAAAAGATCTCATTTCTCCTGAATTGTTTTAAAAAGTATAGGGTCAGACAATACGTTTCCCACTGGCTAATTTTGTACTAGATGATACGAACGGACAACTTCTTAGTGAAATAACCAAGTGAATACGTTGAGATCTATAAACAGCAAATGATGGTAATGTTTTGCTCTTTTCTGAGACCCCTTATATGTAACACCTGAAAAGGTACCTCTCTGTAGTGTTCTGAAGTGACTTGTGTTATGCTGCTTCCTTGCCACCCTTAGAGTTCCCTACTTATTTTTGCTGCCATCCTGGCCTTAGAATTCTTAGGATGGCTTAGTTATATTTGGTAGAATGACAGAATGGTGAGCGCACAGGGGTGGCTCTGAGGTAAAAGGGGATCCTTTACTCTAAAGGCCATAAGCGTAATGTTTTCAGATGGGTACAGTTTTGCTTTCTCTGAAGTTCCTTAAATAGATCTAGTCACAAAGGCTTATTTTCTCACTTGCCACTTAGGCTCATAGCTTCCACACAGAACATAGATTTTTCTCACGCTCCACAGCATCTCTTCCCACACACTCTGGACAAACTCTTTCTCCCAAGCAGTGAAATTTGCCCCCTACGAGACAGCTACCAGCCAACCATAACACACTTCACTCACTCATCCAGCTCCCCACTTTCTTGCCTGCCTTTTTAAACTACAGCAACATATTTATAAAACCCCACATTAAATCAGAGAAAAAATACACGTAATATTTGCATACCAAAACACCACAACTATGATTTTCTTTATGCACCAGCCTGTGGTTGACTTCTTCTTTACAAAACATCTAAGAAAGTGGAATGCCTTTCCATGTGAAACCAACCACACTTCGAGCTACTATGGTTAATTGGGGAACATCACCAGCTGAATGCTTTGCCACACAGAGACGGCAGTTATGCTCCATTTTTTGTTCCCTTCCAAAACAGTCTTTGTTTTGTTTGTTTTTAAGTAAAAAGCTTCCTGCTCCCAGTAAACGAGACTCACTGAGTACATGTTCTACAGAATCAGGATAACGACTTGTCCAAACTACCTTATGTCAATCCTTATCTATGCCTTATTTAATACATTGCACCTCATTCTGTATTCTGTTTTTTTTCTTTTAAAACACCCCATAAATCTTGAAAGCAATATTCCACTTCTTCAGAAAGAAAACCCTACTGCTCTAGGCCACATAACGGGCACAGTTATTTAAGGAGTTTGCACGTCCACAGTCCAATGTTCTACACATCGAGCCATTCTGCATTACATTTACAAAACCAAACAACTATTATATTGGGTATCCTACCTAGTGATTTCTGAGTTCAACTTTGGGAGGCAGAGTCTCCCTTTCCAGAGCATGAACCCTCTGAGCTTTCAATGCTCTTTTGGGTGAGCTTTGCTAAAATGCTTAGGCTGAACTTTGTGGGGAAAGGAGATAAAGCATCGTCAGTCAAGGGTACTCAAGTGTAGAGCAAGCTTCAAGAGGAGATAAGGCCATGCCAAAGCTTCCCTGTTTGCACTGCGGTTTAAAAAAACGACACCTGTATGCTACAGACTGCCTATGAGAAAGGCCAAAGAACTGTTTGCTGTGTTTGATATTCCTGTATCCCTAGAGGAAACATAACACTTGTAATGCAGACTTGAAAGAAGCAAGTCAAAAAATAAGGGCATAAAAGCTATGTGGGATACAATATACTAAACCAGGACAAGAGGGAAGATCGAGCAGCAGAACTACACTGTCAATCTGAGAGCACACAGCTCACACACCAGCTTTTAGGCATCATCTGGGTCTTGTTACCTTCTCCTGCTAGTCTCCTACTAAATATCTGAATTAAAGAGCAGCACTGTATAACAAGAAAACTTGGAAGCTTCTGAAGAACAGAAAAGTTCCCTTATTAATACAGCTAGAAGCCCTGTTAAGTCCATAAAATTCCACTTTCTGGCAAGGGTTTGCAACTTCTCATCCCCCAAAGGTAATGAAATCTTAATGAATAATTATGAATTACAATACAGTGGTTTTCCCTTCAATTTTTTATATTGCTTTCTTTCTTTGGTGGTGGGGGGGAGAGATAATCCAATCATCATACATATATTTCAAATGTTAAGTTTCCTGAGATGTTCTGTCAGGGTGCAGACAGGGATAGATTACTGTGGTGAAGTTCCCATTTTAATTTTCCTGGACCTGTTTGGTGCCAGAGAGGTACAAGGAAGACTGCTGGTCTTTGTAATAATAATTATTACATGGCATTGTGTGTCGAACAGCCAGGAGATCCTAATATTGTCCGGCAGCCAAAAGTTCTAGCTCTTTAACATTATGCATCACTAGGTGGCGAGCTAGACTTGTTTTTAAGGCAAGAGATGTTTCAGAGGTGGTTTGCCATTGCCTGTCTCTGCGTCACGCCCCTGGTATTCCTTGGAGGTCACCCTTCCAAATACTAGCCAAAGCCGATCATGCTTAGCTTCTGAGATCTGATAGGATCGGGTTAGCCTGGACTATCCAAGTCAAGGCGCTGGTCTTTGTCATTCCTATGGAGAAACAACATTTGCTGTTGTTTTTTTCTTGTTTTTGCTCTTGCAACTTGACACAATGGCCTAAAACATATCCCCATCACCACCTCTTTTTTAATTTTTTAACATCCTGCCTGAAGAAGAGTTCTGGAAAACTTGAAAGTTTGCACAGTTTTGTTTTATGTTGACTGGCCCTATTAAAAGATATTACATGGACTGTACTTTTGTTTATGGATTCTGATTTTGGACTAGCACCAGCTTTAAATAGCAACCATACGGCAGGCTTTACATCGAGAAATACACTTAGAAGGATGGCCTTTTGGTTTACTTAATCCCTAGTCTCAGTTACTGTTAATATAATAACAAAAAAAGGAATAGTAGTAAGAGAAAGAACCAAATTGCACGTCATATTCTGGAGGCACTAGCAGTTAGAAGATCAACGGAAAGATATTGGATCTGGTTCATGCTGAGGGAGGATGGGGCCTAATTCTATTCCTGAATTTAAAGTCACCACCCCCTCTACAACTGCTATTATCCCTGCAATGGGGGTAGGCTGGGGATGACATACAGGTGCTCATACTGTTATAACCCACATAATAGCTGCCTCCCAATTTCTCCCCATCACCACTGCGTGCTACTACTAAAGCCAAAATTGGGAGTTTGACCCCAGGTCCCTCAGTTAACCCTGATATCTTCCAACTTCTAAATGCTGAGTAAGTTTCTCTGTTACCAAAAGACATTTTTAAGCAGCCAGTTTTCCTATGTATGAATAATCTCACTATTCCAAAACCTGGCAGTCATCTGCTTAATTGATAACCAAAATGTTAACTATTTCTGAGATCCCAACTTGCATAACTTGTGGAGAACTAGAACTGCTTTTGAATAATCTCTCTAACTTTAAAATGGCATCTTAGCAGATTGTCAAGCAGAGGCACCTGCAGAGTATCTAATGTATCTCCATCCTCACAGTCTCACCAATACTCAACTCTATAAACAAAACCTTTTCAATGAGGTCAGATACCATCTAGATGTAAGCTTAATGAACGAATTTCTACCTAAACATCTGTGCTCTTTCCAAGAAACTGAAGAACTTAGTTGTTCTTTGAATCTAAGTTTACATGACATCAACCAAAATTGGAAAATCAAGCCCCTATGTTAGTAGCTGGACCCCTCCTCAAGCTCAGCACATCCTGGGGCAAGCAGTACCAGGACCTGGGCAGGGCAGGCCACTGTTCAGACATGGATGCCAGTCACATAGCTCCATGGGAAAATGACAGAAATATACTTTGATTAAATCAGGAGGTGGTCAGAGAAGATGTCTTTCCCCCACCCTAAAGGAACGCATAACTTAAGCAAATAGATTATTCAGGACTTATGCAAAACATCTCCAGAAGACTTCATTAACAACTCAAGCAAGCAATTACTCTCAAACCCTCTTTTGCATACAGAAGATCACTTTTTCCTCTTTGCTACTACCTATGTGCAATTTAATCCCTTTATCTCAGGGTCACCTGTTTGGTCAAGACTTCCTGGGTCATCAACAGGGCCATTAGCGGCCATCAAACCATAGCCCAAAACTTTGTTTCACCCCAGTAAAGCAGTCATCACAATTGTTCTCTGAAAGTTTCCCATGGGAAAGGACACACACCTTCCCACAGCCTCAGGGCAAAATTTTCCTATAAGAATTGTCCCCAAAAACCCACTCAGTGTATGTTGAGTGTTATTGGTACAGACACATTTGCCCCCATTCATGAGCTTCTCTTTCTCTCCTTTATGGAACAAAACACTGATCATTTCTCTCCAGATCTGGTGTTTCCATGGACCTTTCCAGGACTGGTAAATATCACCTGATCCCTGAAACGCTGTTCCACGCTCCTCCCTGCCTTTCCAGCTAGCTCTTGAATGTTGTGTATGTTTTGCTGAATTAACCTTTTTCTCATTTTCTTTGTTAATAAAAAGACTCTTTAATTTGAACAAATTGTTCTCACAGGGTGAATCCCCATAAATGTTGATGTTTCAATTCCAGTTGCTCCCTCTCACAGTCTCCTGTGCTAATTCCCCCCAACTAATTGGAGATTGCCTCTTTGGGTAACAGCTAGATCTCCCAAACCACCAATGCCACAAATTCTGTCCAAAGACCTATGCTCTGTCAGATATCAATTGAGAATACTATTAAGTTGTAAATGAATAAACCAAGGGATGTATGAGTGAATTCCCAGAGAGAATTCCCAGAAGTGACCAGAAGACACTTCATGCTTTAAAATCTGCCAAAATAAATTTTGCAGATTTCCTCAAAAACTTTCCTCTCAATGATTATGTCATTTTTCTAGTTTACACTCAGTTTAAAAGCTATCCCTCAACAGGACCACATCATTGTGCAGGCATATATCCAGAACAGGCTGAACTTCCTTGCTTTGTTCACTTGACTGAATTGGGCATTGCCTGTATGTCTGAAAAAGATTGTGCAGAAGAGGCACCTGCGACTCAAAAGCTTCCTGACAGACTGAGTTCATCTAATAAAAGCTGGCATTAGCCTTCTTCTTCTAAATCTTCCTTTCTGTTCTGGCAGTGTACCTCAAAGAACTGCTTCCCCTCTTCAATGGTTAGACGTCTAGGCAGAAATCCCATTCAAACAAGCGGGGGAAAGGTAAATAACTCTAGCCAAAACGGCACTACAACTGACCTAGTTTAAAGATTAATTCAGTTTTGTATCCCAAAAAGTAGTGACAACACTATTTGGTAAAATTAGACAACAAAACTAGGTTCTGTTCCAAGCACTGCTGTGAGCCTTTGCGTGCCAGAAATGCACTGGTCAGCAACCATCTGCAATGCTCTATTGCCCCCTCAAGGCCATCTCAAAAATTTCACTGTTTTTACAGTCTTTGTGACTCCTCTGTGATTAAAGTCTTTCCCAGTGAAGCTCTGAAGAATGCATCGTTCCAGGAACTGGGGGGGACAGTTAGCCCTTTAATTTAGGCCTATATTATTTGGGAGCAACACTTCATTTGCTTAAGAATTTTTCTTTTATTTTTGGTCTTAGAAAACAAGACTCTGAATGCAATGGCTTGAACAAATTATCCCCTGGAGGTTACTCACCTACCTGGCATATTTTTTAGAAGCTTTGCATTGCACATGTGCCCTTTCCATATGTCTGTGAGAATATATTCCATTCGTTTTGCCCTCCACAGGAAGTTGAACACCCGTAGGTAGTGGCTCATGCACTCACGTGTAAATACCTGCAGGTAAGATCAACACACGGACATAAAATATGATCATCTTCTCTACCTGAGTTTGTCCACTTGTAATTGCTTCAAGTGACTCTTTCAACTGAAGCATCATTTCCAGCACAGTACATCAAGATGAACTGCAAGAGAACTAACAGGCGTTTCCAACTGAATTAAGATATTTCTGACAAAAAGGTTTAAGCAAGCATTGGGATAACAATATTAGAATTAATAATGAGTCTATACACACACACACACAAGACGGGACTGGGACCTTTTCTCCAGAATCTTTGCACTAGGACGTATAACAAAAAAGCACCATTAGTATGGAATATGCTTTGCACATACAAAGAGAAGAGGAGACTGGATTTATACCCTGGCCTTCACTCAGAGTCTGAGAGCGGCTTATAAACTCCTTTCCCTTCCCCTCCCCACAACAGACACCCTGTGAGGTAGGTGGGGCTGAGAGAGCTCTTTCAAGAACAGCTCTGACAGAACTATGGCTGGCCCATAAGTCTGTGCACTTAACCACTACACCAAGACCAAGTTCTCTAGTATCTACAATTCAATTATTTCAGGAAGACGGGAACACTTTTGCATAAGACACAGTGGAAAATCACTGCTAGTCAGAATTGATGGGATTAGGCTAAAGGAACATTAGTCTAACATTGGATAAAATAGTTCCTTACATACATTGTGGGTGTGGGGGGGTAAGTTTTCCGGAAAAAAAATAGAAATATGTGGACATCTGACCTGTCCCAAGTCAGATTCCTAATGGATGAATTTAAGAAAAAATACATGCCGAAATAAACTGATCTTTCACACTCAAGAAGAAACAGGCCTAGAGCTCTCCTGTTCTTTACCCAAACTTATCAAAATGACAGCAAGAAACAGAGAAGGCTCCAAGCAGGATTAGTAGTTGTGGGGCTGCCCTGGCTTCAGAAATATCTGCCAATGCTTACAAAACCTAAAGCCTACATACCCTGAGACTCTGCTACTACAAAAAACAAATCACTGAAATCCTCCACATGGACTCCCTCTTAGTAGTTTTAAGACAGGGAAGCTGGCAACAGGGAAAACTCCAAAGGAAGAGGGCAACCATAACAAATCATTTAGGATCAATCCAGGCTCTTGAGGGCTCTGGATCTATTTCTAAAGAGACAAATCAATGGAATGTGGCATTGGACACAGTTTTGGGCACTATACCATCACTTGTAAGTAACTGCAGTTTTAGAACTAGAGAAGCCTTTAGATTACAGCAACTGACTGAGATGTAGATGCCAGGATCAATCTCATTCTCAAGTACAACCAGGGGTCTTTTCGTAGAAAAAGAGCTGCAGGAGCTCATTAGCATATGGTATGCTAATGAGCTACTAGGCTATTAGCATATGCCATGCCCCCTGACATCACGGGAAGTGATGTCAGAAGGGGAAGCAAAAGGGGGGGAGGCATCTTCAAAAGCCTCCCCTTCCCTTTCCCAGCTGGCTTGGGGGGGAGCGAAGAGAGAAGGGGTTTAAAGTTTAAACCCCTTCTCACTAGAGTTGGGCCATAGAAGGAGGAAAGAGAGAAGGAAAGAGAGAGAGTAGAGAGAAGGAAAGAAAGAAGGAAAGAGGGAAAGAAAGAGAAGGAAAGAAGGAGGGAAAGAAAGAGACAGAGAAGGGAAGAAAAAGAGAAACAGGGAAAGGAGGAAAAAAGAGAAGAAGGTGGGAAAAAAGAGAGAAGGGAAGGAGGAAAAGGGGAGGGAGGGAGGGGAGGGGAGGGAGGGGAGAGAGAGAGAGAGAGAGAGAGAGAGAGAGAGAGAGAGAGAGAGAGAGAGAGAGAGAGAGAGAGAGAGAGAGAAAGAAAGAAAGAAAGAAAGAAAGAAAGAAAGAAAGAAAGAAAGAAAGAAAGAAAGAAAGAAAGAAAGAAAGAAAGAAAGAAAGAAAGAAAGAAAGAAAGAGAGAGAGAGAGAAAGAAAGAAAGAAAGAAAGAAAGAAAGAGAGAGAGAGAGAGAGAGAGGGAGGGAGGGAGGGAGGGAGGGAGGGAGGAAGGAAGGAAGGAAGGAAGAGAAGGGAAAGAGAAAAAGAAAAAGAAAAAGAAAGAGGGAAAGAAAAGGAAAGGAGGGGAAAATGGCAAAGAGATGGAGGGAGGGAGGCTCTCCCACCACCCCCATCAAGCCCCCGCCACCCTCACCCCCGCGGATCCCTTACCACTTCGGCGGGGGCCAGGGAAGCCGGCAGCAGGGCTCTCCTGGCGTCCCCCGAGTCACAGCGCTCCTGCGCGGGCCCAGGGAATGTGGCAACGGGGCTCTCCTGGCGTCCCCTGAGCCACAGCGCTCCTGTACAGGCCTGGGGGACGCGTTCGCGGCGCTCTCCTGGTGTCCCCTGGGCCGCAGCGCTCCTGTGTGGCCCAGGGATGCTGGCAGGGGGGAGCTCTTCACGCATCTCCTGAGCCACAGCACTTCTGCGCAGGCCCCGGAACACCAGCGGGGAGCCTCTTCGCGCATCCCTCTGGCTGCAGCGCTTCGGCGCAGGCCAGGGACGCGGGGTGGGGCTTGCTGCCACTACCATTCTTTGTGCCTCCTGAGCTGCCGGAGCAGTGCTCCGGCGTGCTCCCCCCAAAAGACCCCTGAGCACAACAATATCCTCCTTGCTCTTGATCATCACTACTCAAAATCCAATTGGAATGCAACTTTCCTCTTTATTAAATGTATTATTTTAGTGACAACTACTCTCGTCTGAACAACTTTGTAAATTAAAGGCAAAGTACTTGTTAGAATTAGTGGCACATCTAGGATTTGATCAGGTTCCAATGCCAGATTCATCTGAGAGAAGGTAGAGTGTTACTGGATTTCTTTTCCTTCCTTTCCCAAGAACTTTACAGCACTAGGGATCAAGCACACCTATCCTATGACTTGCTTTTTAATTACTAGCACAAATTCCTCTTTCCAAAAGCAACTATTCTGCATCCAGTAAATTTTAGATGTTTAAGTCCACTCTTTATTAAAGCTCAAGACAATTTCTCACACCTCATACAACCTTAGTTCTGAGAAGGTGTCTTTCCAGATGGGGAACTGAAGCAGCATTCAGACAACACAACCAGCTGCATTTATATTCTAATCTGGGACAAGCACCATTTCTTGCTGTGGTTCACACCCTCCCACCTCCTTCTTCCTCTACCACCTGGAGTTGAATTGAGCATCTCCTAGCCTCCATTTCACCACAATGTCCAAACATAAGTGCTTCAGTGAACTGGGCCTTCTTTATTCCACCCAATGCCAATACACTAGAGCTTCTCCCTCTGAGGTGTCAGGGTGAGGAACTGGGCCTGGATCAAGCCAGAAAGTGTTCAGACAAGCTCCACCTCTTGGAGGACAAGGGAAGTGGCAGAAGCAAGGGCCACATGCAAGAATAGCAATAAAGTGGGCTTGCACCCAACAAAAAGATCATCACAGCTTATTGTGACATCTGAATTATGCTTGAAGGAGCAACTTACCTCACACCACCCAGTAAATCTGTGACTATGCTGAAGGTAGTGGTTTGAATTTTGGATAGGAATGGTTGAACCGCACCAGTTCATTTTGTTTACCCTTTCACTACAAGTTGAACTGGTGCTAGTCCTGTCACTTACTGTGTTTTTCATTAAAAAGAGAGTGAGCGTGTGTGTTTGTGTGTTTTAAAGAATACATTATTACATAAAACAATTCCACTACTGTTGGAAACCACTTTCTCCACCGTTCCCTTCTATACCTCAAAAAGTTACTTTCAATATGAAACTATCAAATTGCTATTAGTAATAGTACAAAGATGAAACATAAAGCAACTGGTTACACAGCCCTGCAAAAATAGTTAGAATTTACTGGAAGGGATGTCAAACATAAAAAATGGATTAACAAATTAGCAAATGGAGATATTATCTTTCTTTCACCAAACTTATACATAGCAATACCTTGCTGGTCAGAATCTCACATCTGACATCTTGTTCAGAAAGCACTGCTATTCTTTACACATGGTAAAAGCATTCTGAACAATAGTGCTGCTATTTTCTCATCCGTTTTAATGAATACTACATATCAGATTTTATTTAAAGAGTACAAATAAGTTCCCCTGAAATACATTTTACAGTTCTGGCAAATTATCCCAAATTAGTTGCTACAGTTGCAGAATAATGGAGGAAAATGAAAATCCATTTATTAAGTACTTTCTAAAATCTCCGACAGAACAAATGAATTATTTATTTCAATAATGAAAGTCTTAAAATGTAGCATTTTAACACTCATTAATAATTAAGGGAAATTGAGATTTTGGCTGTACTCTTAATACCAAAGGGGACCATCCAAGATGCCATACTTTCTCTTTAATCACGCACTTCCAAAACTGCAAAGGCTATTTTAATAACGAAGTATTTCGTGAACTAAGCAGCCAGTTGGGGGAGAGGCTGGAAAGTGACAACCAGAAATAAATATCCTTACCGTTGCAATTGGTCCATCAACATGATAGTCTAAGCTGAAAACATCCCAGCCGGTATCACCAGGAGACACCTTTGGGGGGGAAATAGCATTTATTCAAACCAACTGCATCCATGGTTATTCAGCTATTTTCTAAATTGAATCTCTGACCCCTCTATTAGCCATGGCCCTTATTAAATGCTACTTATTTCAGTATGAGTGGGAAATAGTCACATATTTTACTGGCATAAAATGTGACCTTTGAAATATGAAATACCACCTTTGATAGCGTATATTGTAAGAGACAGTCTGTGTATACTGGGTTTATCTCCACTGGAGCATCACATCGTTATGAGATAAACAGGGAAGAGAATAGATGAACCTCAGAAATCCCACCCTCTTTAGATACTGGGCTGAAGAGAGCAGTATCTGAACAGGAATGTAAAAAGGACCTGTATTTAAATACAGTTTAACTAAAATTTCAGGCCATGTCACAACAACTGAATCAGTGGCCTTGAACACATACGACTGTATTTCACTGTGGGTGAACTTTTATTGTCACACATTAAGCCGAGTCAGAGCTCATTTTTGGTGTGACATAATCATTATATTACTGTATGCATACAGTTATACTGAATTTATAAGAAATCTAGTTCTACATACAAAGGCAATACTATGTATGTTCAGAACTAATTTTATCCATTTTGGGTTAAAGTATTCAGACAAGCATTTTCCTAAGACATTGACATTGCTCAGAAGTACCTCCAACAGTCTGACATCTAAGCGCTTGAGGATCTCAGGGTTATCAAACTGTGCATTAGTTGCTCTGACAGCTGTTTCAAGGATTCCCGTCAGATTATGCTGATACAAAGTGGTAGCTGGCCTGGCAAGCTCTGGCCTAAAATTAAGATCAAAATCGGACAGATAGACAGTATTAACAAAATAGCATTGCTGTCAGGCTGCTACTCCAGCAGAACAATACAATATATTTTCAGATCACATATTAGTATGCTTTGAAAGTGACGAATTACCAACTATGTTTGTATAATTAGAACTAGTATAATCAAAGTTGGGGATTTCCACAAACAAAAAAGACCTTACACACTCAACATTTCCATATCAGAGCTCATACCCAGGGTCAGCATTTAAGCAACTTCCTGTGACTGTCTTAAATAATACAATCAATCTGCTCAACCTTGTCAGGCACACTAAATACGGGTTAATAGGTTTGTGAAGAATATCAAATCCTTGGGGCACGGGGAGGGATGATTGTCTCCCTAGGTTTCCCAAATCATAATTCAGTGTACCAGCGGCAACTCTGGTAATTTTCTATTCCTGAAGTAAACCATGATTCTTCCTTCAGTAACACCCTTTCGGAAGGGAAATACGTTCCTAATTTAATTCTCCCTTGCACCTTTGTTTTTGGAGGATCTCAGATAACAAATGTGGCTGAGGTTTATGAATTCTTTCACCCTTGTGCGTAGGTGTGTGTACAGACTGTTGATAACTGTTCTAATGAGGCATAAGGTGACTTCAGGTCTGGAACAGTTACACTTGCCTGTATAGTTTTAAGATCAAACATTGCAGTCACCTTTTCAAGATACACTCAACAACCTTAAAGGTTAAAAACATCTTTAAAAAAATTAAAATAACAGCAGAATTTCTTCTGGTAAGTGACTGGAGTGCCAGTTAAAATTCCATCAACGAAGACCAGGCAGACGTGCTTTTGCATTAGAAAAGCAATGGACAGCTGTAAGACAATATTCTCAATAACCTTGAAATAGCAAATTAAAAATTCCATATCAAAAAGTATTTTGTTCCACTAAAACATGACTCTGCACTGTTTGATGAACCAAGTGTTGTGCCGATTCTGTGTCTCCTCATTATTCTGTTGCACTTTAGGGCAGAGATGTAACATCCATTCAGTTCCTGGACAAGAAGAAGATCCCTTTGATGTCTGGCAAGTAAATGGAACCTTTGTAATGAAAAATCTGCATTATGGAAGGGGGAGGCATGAAACATATAGGAAGCCTGCCATTATACTTTGGAAACTCCATCCTAAGGGAAAGCCCAAGATGCTTTCAAAATCTGCTGGCACCTAGGGAGGCAGATGAGGGTGTGGAGTTAAGTACAGAATCTATGTCTTTCAAAGCTGGAGATTTAAGTACACATTTAAGATACAGATATTTTGATACATTCATCAAAGGGCAGTTTTCACTTCCTACTGATCAAAATATTATTAATTGCTATAGCTGCTGAATAGTAAAAGCCAGAGTATCTATGAATTTCTGCGTTAATCTTCTATGTACCTAACAGTTTTATACTAGACTGAAAACCAAAATGAGGAAAAAGAAATTGAGACTTGAATAGTTTCAGGCTCTAAGATGCAGGGCACCCATTTTAAGTTGCAACTGTGCATTTCAATTATATCAACCTTTATTGTCCCAGTAACTCCAAATGGACACGATCTGCAATCCCCACCACCACAGAGAAGAGTATTACTATAGGGAGTTTCAAAAGCCCCCTCCCTGAACAGATACTATTTGTTTCAAACACACTGCAACATCTAGCTGTGAATGCTGAGCCTTTCCATGCATAACTAGGTGCAGATATTCTTGTCTATATGCACTAATATGCAGCACATCTGTCCACTAACCTACAAGCACTAGTGCTAATTTTGTTGTTGGGGACAACATACTAACACCAGCCAACAAGCCGAGTTAAAACACACAAAAGTGGTAGGGTCTGCAGCCATAGTAACACACACACACACACACCCCTAGACAGTGCCAAAGATATCCAGCAGCCTGCTGTTCTTCAGGACCCAAGTGCATATGCTACTTGGCCACTTGTATGGCCAGGCCCTAAAAGAATAACAACATGCTATAGGAATTTTGGCAAACACTTGCTTTTCAGTTCACAGTCCTATAAAGCAGCACACAGAAGGGAAGGGAAGAGGAGAATGTCAGAGAAAGCGTGAAGGAAGAACAGTAGATTCTTAAAGGGTTCTAAAGTGCTAAAAATGCTAAATATAATCCACACCAGGCCCATAACCAGGATTTTGTGGCTTGTGGGGCAAAAAAATTTTTTGGTGGGGCTGCCACTATTTGCCATTATTTTTCTGTCTGTCTCTAAACAACTGTACTTTTAAGTAATAAAACCTTTTTTTAAAAAAGTATCATTGGCCTGACATCAGGGATTCTCTGGTCTGTTTGGCCACAGCAAGGCATGGGAGCATGCACCTTTTTAAAAAAGCTTTAAAATGTTAAAAAAACATTTTCAGAAGGAAACCTTGTGAGGCTGGCCCGTTAAGGAAGAGCCCCAACTGTAGCTACAGGCCAGATCCACACCCATTTGCATGTACACAAAACTGACTTCTATAGCATTCACAACTTATTTTAAATAATATCCAAGGTTTAAAATCAGACAATAAATTGAATACTAAGAGATCAATATAACCACGAGGTGAAAGAACGGATTAGATTGTCAACACCCACCAATTCCATTCCACTTAGTAGATGAAACGCCCAATTATTCATATTACTGTTTCTAAAATAATGCATCTAAAATAGCTCAACATGAAACCTGAATATTTTAATATTCAGTAACATCAAGTCCCAACTGAATTAATTAAGTGATTAAGCAGAGGTGGTTTGCTACCACCCTCCTCTACAAAATCTTCCTTGGTGGTCTCCCATCCAAATACTAATCCTGTTTAGCTTCCAAGATCTGGCAAGATCAGGCAATACACAGTAACAGCAGCATTAAAACACATCTATTTATTATTTATTTATTTATTTATTTATTTATTCAATTTGTACCCCGCCCTCCCTGCCAAGGCAGGCTCAGGACGGGTTACATGGAGGATAAAACACGTAAGTAAAGCCAACTAAAACAATTCAATAGATAAAACAGTTCAATATTGTAATAGTAAGTTTTCCAGTTTGCCCATACCAAAACTCTATTTTGGATTGATATCTTTTCTCTTGTAAAAACATTAGACATTGAATACAAATACAGTCCAAGTCACTTACTTAAGCAGGTCCATTAAGTGCCTGATAAAATCTCCTTGACCAAGAAGTAGGTAGCGCCTCATGGCCTGCATATGTTCCAGTAAATTGTACTTTTTATTAAGAACATCAAGTAAATATTTGCTGGTCTCAAAATATGCGGCATCTATTTTTCCCTGAAATGCGTTTTCCAAATCTGTGAACATTTCAGCAGCTGTCAACAGAAAAATCACACGTCACCTAGACTGCCAAAGTGCATTCTTTAATATTTTCCTTCTTAAATGCAAGCAGCGTATAATAACCTTCACAACTCAAGACAAGACAAATCACTGACTTGAATTCTATAAAACTAAATCACTACCTCCATCTTTGCTTGATGGGGAATGGA
Organism: Gekko gecko; assembly: GCA_029375565.1. Taxonomy (NCBI): domain Eukaryota; kingdom Metazoa; phylum Chordata; class Lepidosauria; order Squamata; family Gekkonidae; genus Gekko; species Gekko gecko. The sequence goes on along the minus strand of JAPDNY010000004.1, from coordinate 158,517,701 downwards.
AGGAGATCAGTGTATTTCACCAGGGCTTAAATGCAGGTTTTCAGAGCTAAATGTCTTGAAGGTATTTAGATAATACATTTTATGACTATATAAGGGCTGTAATAACTGATTCATATATTTGAATTGTCAGAATAAATATTTTTGTAATACTTATGAAGCTTTTACGCTCTTGCAAATATTCTCATGAAAAGTCTAAAAAATAAAATAAAGCACATATTCAAATCTGTGTCAGGATCTGATGTAGTATAAACCAAAAGCCACCCTGCATTAAAAGGATAAAATGTTGAACTGAAGTGTATTCTGCAGCATTACCTACCAACAAACCTCAGAAAATGGATGGTCATGCAACGCATGCATCCACTATTTAGGCACAACAAAGCAAGTAAAAAACAACCTTTATCTATAGAGCCAGAATTCCTCTTTGATTGGATGCTGTGAAGGAAACTTTTCTGTAAGGGAGGTGGTGGGGTTTTTTAATGTAATTGTTTTTCCCTATAATCTGAGAGTGCCACAAAGTGCTAGTCAAAATTAAGAACACAACTACAACAGAGTATGAACAAACTTTACCCTTGCATTATAAAAAGAGTAATGTTATTAATCTCCCTCTTTACTGCCAAGCATTATTTTATTCTTCTTGCTATTATGCTCCAAAAAGCCTTGCTGACCAATTTCAGTGTATTATCTTACACTTTCTAAAATACGCAGATCTGTGCCCCAGTCCAACAAGGGAGGGTCATACGTGACCAAGATTTACAGCCAATGCTTATAGCGTTTGTTGGGTTTTTTGCAACAAGTACTGACAGTATTCAGCATCGGGGAAGCAGAAATGCTTTACATTTGTATTCTTTGTATACATTTAATTATTGTTTATTGTATATTATTACTGATGCAGGCTTTCTGTTAATCGTTTTTTTTGTTAATTAAAAAAAAAATAAAAAGGAAAAGCAGAAAGTCTACACGGCTTAATCTCAAAACTAGCAAATAATCTCACGTCTATCTACAACTGCAAGAGTATCACAATCATTTAGAATGAAGCTATGATCACAAGTTAAAAAAGTCAATATTCTGGTCAAGCTGAGCTTCTTACATGCCACATTTCTTAAAAGTATTTTAATATCTAAATTTTCACATATCTAGCAGACAAGAATAACTACCCACATGCAAATAAAAAATCCACAGGGAATGGAGGTTGCACAGGGATACAGTACATTTCTGTTAACCCAAGAGGGGAGATAGAGAGAGATCTGAAAGTTTAAAGGTTCAGGAGGCTAAAAGGAACCGCAAACCCTGAGGTCTATGCAGAGCCATCATGGAAAAAAGAAAAAAAAACTCTAGGTGACAACTACAGGTGCTCTGGTAACTCAAACTCAAGAGGTACAGCAATGAAAAAAAGGCCTTCTATGCCTACATTAACAGATCTTATGATCCACTGAGGACATTCCATGAGGAAGCATCCCATGCATCTGGCTTTCTGCTAAAATGCTAAACAAAAAGTGCAGGAAAGCAAGGTCCTGTACCATTGCACTAGAATTTGGTGTAAACTTTCTGAACTTAATAAGACCTCAGACAGCATTTCAGGCATACATGCTACAATTCTCCAAAGCTGTTATGCAAGCAGACAGGACATCATCAGAAGTTCTTCACAAAGTGTGCTGAATGACAGCCCAACACAAAGCCCCTGTAGAGGGACCCATGGACTTTGCACTTTGTGGCAACTTGTACCCACCTCATGCAGAGCAACGGCCACCCCCACTTGGGGCTGAGGTGGACTTTTTCCTGGTAGCCTTAATGGCCAATCTGCCTGTGCCCACCATGCTCAATATTAAACCAAATAAAGCAAGTATTCTATTAAAATGCATACTGCTATAGTAATCATATTCTAATTCCATACCATCTTTTGGTGATTCTGCAGATTTTGCCACAGCTATCGTCTTTGATGATGGAGTTTGGTCGTGACAAACCTGATGCAAGAAGTTTATGGATTTTCCTATCAGGAGAACCTAAACAGAGTATTTTTAGAAATTACCTCCTCAAGAAAATTAATTGGAGCAGCAGGTTTTCAGCTTCTTAAGAAACGCCAAAATACAGCATACACCAGTTACTATAGCCAACATTCCCAATACCAAGCCAAAGATAAAATACAGCAGTCCTAAATTATCCAAATCAATTGCTATACACTCCAAATATATTTTTTTCAGACTTGCATCTTTGACATATTCTGCCAGATCACTGACAGGTAAAATGACATGGCTCACAGATCAACAATGCTGATGCAGCTGTGATGGGTTTTTGCAAAAGAGAGAGAGAGAGAAGGCCCATTCTTCTCTATGCGTGTATCTCGGATATGTTCACTTTTAAAAGAAGAGCTTTTTAGTCATACCTTTCTTGAGTGATCCATTGTAATAAAAGAAGGAATCATCGATTTCCTCAATGAGTATTTATCATGCCACAACCGATCTGTTTTTACGGTAGGATCTGAAGCTACAAAAAACTGCAGAAAAAAGACTTCATATTTACCCTTTTTTATAAAAAAATGTATATTCAAGCTATTATATACTTTACAAAACAAAAAAATCACACGCCATTATCTTGATCGCAATGTAAAATGAGATATTTCACTGTTGTTATCTTTCAGCACAACAGAGAACTAGAATTCAATGGCAACACTGGGATTTTTTAAATGACTACTACTAACTGAAGGATAAAAAAAGAGCAAACCTCTGAATGTTTTCAAACAAATAATCTGTGAGCTGTTTGCCCTTATAACAGAAGGGCAGCAGGACTGTTCATATATTACGTTCAGGGGAGCGTGAGGTCAGGAGCCATTCACCCAACTCCTATGTCCTCCTCCATTCTCTTTGCTGCACACCAAACACCACAAATGAACCAGAAGACACTATGTTCACATGAATGTAGGCTCTGCCTGGCCACATAAGCTACATGCTTAAATGAGTTAAGGAGATTCCACATCCAAACAAGCGTTCAGGTGATGTGTGTGATGAAGGCATGTGCATAAGACAGATCTAGACCATTTTCCATCATTGGAATGGGACTTTCCTCCTTCCTTCCTCCAACTGCAGCTCATAGATTAGGGGACCCTGAGGAATGGCATGAGGAGGATCTATAGCAGGATGTGGGAATCGATGGAAATTGCCAATTAGTCTGGCTCCAACCACCCACACATAAGACCAGCTCCTGATCTCAGTGTCATGCAAAAATGCCCTGGAAGACAGGTAGCATCATCAGAACAGGCCCCAAATATAGTATTCTAAAAGTATAGCAGCTGTACTGGATTGCAATATTATGAATAGAAGAAAAAAAAAACCCAGGAGAGTAGGTATACCATATGTTCTTAAAAAATCAACAAAATCGGTCTCTGAAATTTATTACCGCAGTTCCCCTTGGTAACTGGCATGGAGCCATAATTTGAGTATTAATGAGAAAAAATTAATTTTAAAATCCATCAGACAATTCAATCATCTTTGGAAGTTATAAAAGCCCTCATTTTATAACCAGGGCAAAGTAACATGCAATTAATGTATTTAGAAAACATCTAGTAAAAAATACAAAGAGCGGGAAGAGCATTTTATAATTACTCCTGTAAAAAAAGAGATCTTGGAAAGGGTGAAGCAAACCAAGGTCAGAACATAATTGCAATATAATTATTTTATCGATTCACTTTACCCATTCAAGGTTCTTTGGCTTTTATTATATCTAGTTAGAAAAGACTGCCAGAGAGATGGGAAATCATGGTACAGTCTAAATGATGAACAAATGCCAAGGCCTTCCGACCAACAAATAAAAAGGGGGATTTTCTCAAAATGAAATTAAGCAGTTGTTTACAAAGCCAAGCGGTATCCCACAGGATAACTGCTACAACATGGCAAAAAAATCCACATATTTATTTATCCCACTGTTGTTAGCCTCCCTTTTTGCCAAAGGTGCTATTTCTAAAGTTGCCAGGGCCAGCCTGCTAACCAGTGGGAGACTCGGGGAGAGGGAGGAACATGGGAAGCAGCCGTCAGCAACAGTGTGACATAACTTCTGGGAATAACCCAGACATGACATCAGTCTTCTCTAGGAACTGCTAAAAGCTCTATGGTTTTACTAGGGAGGATTTTCGCAGAAGTGATGTCACACTACAGGCCTGATGGCTATTTCTTTAAATTTTGAGTGGTGGTGGGAAAGGTGAGTTGGGAGTGGGGGTTCTCCACCTCCATCAGCCGGGATGGCAACCCTAGGTATACAGGAAACTTACTGTAGTGGAAGTGTTACTTAAAAGCAGAGTGTTCTCAGAGCTTACACCCTATAGAATTAGTCATCTCAGTGGCTCTTCAGAACTGCTTCCATTGAAGTAAGACTCAGTAGGTTGGAGGAAGGTGTTACATTTTGCTGCGCAGAGTGTAAGATACAAGCCTATACAGTTGCTGCTTCAGCAAAATTTTAGGATCAGGACATCAAAAGCTACTGGTTTGGGGGGGGGTAGACCCTGGGTTTTAATTTTGTTTCCTAGAATGGCATGAGGAGCTGGTCTATGACAAAACCTAGACTGCCCAGCATGCGGAACTAGTTACATTTGGCCTAAACAAAAGGCACACAAGAATTTTCATACGCCAATGAACTCTCAGTGTTAATGCCAATATTTCTTCTCACATCTCCTCTTAATTGTACAATTTTGAGCACTACAGGCTGAACTCTACACTTTAAACTTCTCATTTGTAACCAAAATCAGAAATAGAACCTCAGTTGAGAAAGTATTTCATGCAACCTACTTCGTGGTACGTGTCCTCCAGTTCCCCATCATAAATCCAGCGATAAAGGAAATTCAAGACAGGATGCGACACAAGGCCAAGAATGTGCTGCACCAGGGACCTCATGTATGGGTCACCGGTTTTACTGTAGGCATGCACGGCTGATGCTAGTTCACCCCCTTTTCTTCCTGCAGAAACAAAAGTGGCAAGGACAAGAATTTGAAAAAAATTAGGAAAAAATCAAAAAACAAGCATTTCAACTTAGGTTGCCTCTTACCCACCTAGATGACTAATTATGCCCCTGTGGCTATGCCTTACATCAACTTTCATGGCAAAGCAGTTACCTGATATTGTAAAACAAAACTCTTCATAAGACACATGGCAAGCTAACACTGACCCTAATATTCTTTCAGCGTTTACAAAAATCAGTCTGGTATAATAACTGTCACTAAACTGCCACTGCTACAAAGTCATTACCAGTAAAAATACATACAAGAACCTGAACTGCAGCAGCTATTTCACTGGATCATTCTTTAGTGTGGAAAAAGCTTCTTAATTACTCTGATCCACACTGGCTTCTCAGGACTGTAGGGACTGGAAATCCAGTACTTCTATCCACCATCCCTCCAGAGCTTCTGAATCCAGCAGAAGAACTAACAGTACAGTCCTAAGAAGAGTTACAGCTTTTTAAGCCCACTGACTTCAATGGATTTAGAAGGGTGTAAGCCTGTTTGGACTGCACTGTACATGGGAGAAAAAGTAGTGTACTTTTTCTCAGTAGCCACATTATCCCCCAGCATTCAACAGACTGAAAACTTCCCCCTCACACTGATAGGAAAATATGGGTCAAGGTGCCTTTTATACCTTCTAAGGGTTCCGCCTAGACCACCAGACAAACTTGGTGGGGGAGACTGAGCACACTAGGATCTTCCCCATTAGATCACTGCTGTGTAGTTTTATGGCCTAGATCTTTAAGGCGGAGATGACTATAAATGAAAAGTGTGACTAAGATTGCCAAAAAAGAACAAGTGCTAAATCACCCTCTCTCTCTCTTTCTCTCTCTCTCTCTCTCTGACACACACTCACATTTTTTAGATTTATTCCTCTGCCTGAATCTTGCGGGTTTAATATTTTCACATTTGGGACAATAAACAGCTTTCTTATAACAAACCATCACCAGGCTCAATACACACACCAATGTATCTGATCCTTTAAACATGATGAAAAGATCAGGAACGAGGCACAAGATCACATGATCTCTCTAGACCAAGAAATTCTTCCACCAGACTTTTGGGTTAAATATTAATCAGGAGACCCAGGGGGAAGGGAAGGTCTCAACACTCTGAGGACATTGTTGAGATTGTACTATTGGAGGCCACTGAGCAGCAGGAGAAGCTAACCAACCCATTGGTAGGGCAGATATTTGGGTCCTCCCTTCACTTCCTGTGCCATGGAGAAGCCTCCACATTCCCTGCATTGGGAAAAGGATGCTGGAAGTTGTGAAGCCGAGCCGGACAGCTGACAGGGCACACTCTTCTGGAGAAGCATCCAGATGAACTGCTGGCTGCCTCAGGCCATGTTGCAAACACTGCCATAAGGGCAACAGGAGAAGGGTGCTGCTGACCTTCTGGTGGGGCCTGAGAGTAGGCACTAAACTAGGATGCTACTATTTGCTAATCTTTGGGAACAGAACAACTTTTTCAACTTGTTCATAAATGACCCGGAGTTAGAGGTGAGTGGTGAAGTGGGCAAGTTTGCAGGTGACATCAAATGATTTAGGGTGGTTAAGACAAAAAAGGATTGTAAAGAGCTCCACAAGGATCTCTTCACACTGGGGGAATAGGCATTAAAATGGCAAATGGGATTTAATGTGAGCAAGTATAAATTGATGCACATTGGGGCAAATAATCCCAACTTCAAATATACACTGCTGGAATCTGAGCTGGCAGCAACAAACCAAGAAGAGGACCTTGAGGTGGCAGTGTATAGCTCGATGGAAATGTCAACTCGGTGAGAATAAAACTGCTGCTATCATACCGCACTTATATATATCTATGGTTAGACCACACTTGGGATACTGTGTACAGATCTAGTCACTGCACCTGTGAAAGGATACTGTAGAGCTCAAAAAGGTGCAAAAAAGAGTAACCAAAATGATCAGGGCACTAGAGCAGCTGCCCTACGAGGATCGGTTACCACGCTTAGGGCTGTTTAGCCTAGAAAAAAAGGCGAGTCAGGGGAGACACAACAGAGATTTATAAAATTGTGGTTGGCATGGAAAGAGCAGACAGCAGACAGGGAGAAACTTTTTTCCCTCTCCCATAACACTAGAAATCAAGTCATCCACTGAAGCTGAAGGATGGGAGATTCAGACAGAAAAAGGGAAGTATTTCTTCCCCTAGGGTACAGTTAATCTGTGGAACTCATTGCCAAAGGATGCAGTCATAGTCAACTACCTAAAAGCTTTTAAAAAGGGGACTGGACAAATTCGTGAAGGACTGGACTATCATTAACTACTAATCATGACGGATATCTACTCCCTCCAGTACCAGTGGTAACATACTTATTTAAACCAGCTGCTGGGGGAGCAAAGGTAGGATGACACTGTTGCAGTCTTCCTGTTTGTGGGATTCCTCGAGGTAGCTAGTTGGCCACTGTGTGAACTGAATGCTGGACTAGAAGGGCCTTTGGTCTGAGCTAGCCTGGCTCTTTCTTACATTGTTAGAAAGGGAAGCAAAGACTTCAACAGCAGCAGCATTTTGACCTGGACAGTGACCACTGCAACAGGCAAGTAAAACATCATCAACTTTTAAGCTCTTTATCTCTACTCTATAAAATGGCATTTTTAGTTATAACATTTTCTAAGAAAAAAAAGGTTGATCTAATATTAACACTAATTAATATCAACACTAATTGCAGGATTGGTGCAATAGGCTGCTGAATCAAGCACTTTTTTTGAAACGTTGAGACAGATGCAATACAGAACTCTGCAAATAATATCTAATATTTTTCCACTAAGGACTAAAATTATACAATAACATTAAATTGTGGGAAAGTGCAATAACGTTTTTCCCCCCCTTTTGTCTCCTCATCTCTGCATTTATTTATTCAGGCATGTGGCAACAGATTAACTTTTCTAACGTTTTTATATTAAGAGCTTTATCTGTTAAGTTTTCTTATGGAATATGTGGCACTAGAATATTATGCTTATCTTTTGTAATACTGAGAATATTGCAATAATTTTTTTCACTAGTTGAACTTTAAAAGGGTGGGGAGAAGAATAGAAAAATGATGGAAAAATTAGATAACTGAAAAATAAAGATCATGATGAGGAAGAAAAAAATCAGGGTTAGAATATGAAATAAGGGAGAACTACCTCCATTTTCTTTAGCTAATATTAGTAGCATATTTCAGCAGAATTTAAATCATTTCAGGAGAAAATAACGCACAACTTTACTAATCAAAAGCAGAAACAAATAAAACAAGCAGGGGACCCAAAAGGATTTGTGGAGGCATCTCATTTTCCTCTCCCCTAGTATCTTCTTTTTTCCTTTCCTGAAAAGCCCATCTTTTCCTGTTTGCTTCTGTCCTTCCCACCCAGCAGCCAATCTACCTATATCTGCTCCCTCTGTCCCTCCCCTGGAGGCCTATCCTTAGAAAACTCTGTGTACTGCTGACTGGGGCCATGCCCAGGTACACAGCAGTGAACCCTCAAGGAGTTGCAGGGGGCACCTCACTCTCCCCTCTATCCTCTTCCCCACAGTATTTTTTTCTTTTCCTCCTCCTAGCAGTCCCCATTTCCCTCACCTTTCCTTAGTTCCTTCTTTCCTTCCCACCCACCAAAAAACCAACATTTTATCTACTCCTAAACTCAGCTGTATTTATGATTTATTTAATTCACTGGTACCTGCTTTTCTCTACAATGGGGACCCAAAGCAGCTAACATCATTCTCCTCCCCTCCATTTCATCCTCACAGAGTGTGTGACTGGCCCACAGTCACACAGTGAGCTTTCCATGGCAGAGCAGGGATTCCAAAATGGGTCTCCCAGACCCTACTCTGAAACTCCTAACCACTAGACCACACTGGTTTTCATGCAGTAGCTGCTGTTGAACAGTAATAAATAGCCAGTCCTGGTGAGTTGCCCACTGTTTGCTTAGTCTTCCCGCAAAGGCCAAAACTGCTCTGGAAAGGGCCCTGCCTCCTTCCCCTGCCTTTTACTGACAGAAACCAATCCTGGAATGCTGGCAAAACTGTTGTGATTACCAACATCCATTTCTTAAAGCTACAGGTGTTCCTTTTATCGTTTTGGGTTTTTTAACCCCCAATATTCTTTGTTGCTGTTGCTTTAAGATTTTGGATTCATCTGCAAACCTGAAGCATTTTTCAGGTTTGTAGAAAGATATGACTTATCCATTCACAGCTCCAGTCTCTGGATTAAAGATGGGCTGAGAATTGGACGTATTGATTCTTTCCTAATGCATACTGAACAAAAAATCTCTATATATAATAATCCTGTTTTGGAGTGGCCACATTCCATGCACTCCCTCAGCCATTGGCCCATCAGCCACCATTCAAGAGTACTCACGTACCATTGGCTGGATGCTGGGTCTGCTTCTCTTCCCTGCCCACTCCCCCTTCAGTCCCCTGTGCCCTGTCAGAATTACTGACAAACAAATTTGTCTCTTGATGAAGACACTTTTCCTGCTTGCTTCCAGTGTGGGACTAACTGTCCCCTCAGTGGCTGTTGGTAGGTGTCATGAAATGGCAGTTACCTGTGTTTGTAAGATGGCTATGGTTCTTTGTTTAAAATGTTCCCCCATAAGGTTTAATTGAGCTGTAGTTCCAGAGAGGGACCTGCAGGGGGTATTACTCACTGGGTTGAATGGGGCTTCCTCATCTGCTGGCCAGCATCCCCTTGGCCAAAAAGTGCGAGAAAACAGGGATTGTCCCAAGGCAGTCTTCATTCCTGGGAGGCAACAGAAATTCAGCCACTCCACAGTTGGCTGGACTGGGGAATGAATGGAAGTTTCCCTGCTATCTTGGGCAAGAGAGAGGCTGAAGTACAGCCAGTGGCTAGTCCAAGGAGAGATCCTATCCTGAGGTAGAGAGTATTGTATGTAGGGAAAGATTTATGCCATGTTGGTTCATAGTGTGTGCTTACTCCTACAGTGTGTGTGTGTGCTCCATAACTGTGTAAAAACTTAAATAAATTCTTTAATTTGGGCTAATAATCTGTGTTGTGCTCTGACCACATAGTCTCCCCTGCTCTGCACAATACCAAAGGGAAGAGGTAGCTCAGGGAAGCAAGGAAAGGCCAGACCCTTGAGTTGCCAACTTTCCAAGTATCCCCCAAAGATTGGGGATTCCATCTCCAAATAGGGATTCGGCCAGAGGGGTCTCACTGTCCCTTTAAAACGGCAGTGACAATTTAGTGAGTCGTGGCAGCGAATGTAAGGAGTGAGATACGCGCATGGGACGAGGGTGGGAGGCAAACAGCTGAGTGGTAAACTGGAACCCGTTTTGCCATGATAGGCAACCAAGCTTGGTTCAGACAAAGGAAGGAAACCCTTTGCAGGACTTTGTGAGGAACTCATTGGGGCCAGTCCTGAGTCTAGGGTTGCCAGCTCCAGATAGGGAGATTCCTGGAGATTTTCTGGAAGATTCTGTGGAAGCCAGGGTTTGGGAAGGGGAGAGGCCTCAGCTGAACAAAATGCCATACAGCCCACCTTCCAAAGCAGTTATTTTCTCCGGGGGGGGGAATCTGTTGTCTGGAATTCAGTTGTGATACCTGGTGATCTTCAGGCTCCACCTGGAGGTTGGCTGCCCTAAGCATAGCAGTCAATGCTTCAGAGCAGGGTCTGCTAGATCCAGGTTCTTGCTATAGAAGCTGAGTGAGTGATTTTGGACCAGTCACAGACTTTCAGCCTAACCTACCTCACAGGGTTGTTGTGCAAATCAAAAGGGGGAGAGGAGAATGATGTAAGCTGCTTTGGTCCCCATTGCAGAGAAAGACTACTTTTCCTCTTGGGAAACCACTGTTGCCAATCTCCAGGTGAGGGTTGGAGATCACTCAGAATTATAGCTGGTCTCCAGATGACAGAGATCAGTTCCCCTGGAGAAAATGATGGACTCTGTGGCAGTCAGGGCTTCAGAGCACGGAAGATGCTGCAGGTGTGTGTGGTGGAAATGGAAAGTTGAAGAGAGAGGGGTAAATAAAGGTAGGTTGATTGGCTGGGAAGGAGATAGGGTTGCCAACTCCAGGTTGGGAAATTCATGGAGATTTGAGGGATGGAAACTGGAGAGGGTGAGGTTTGAGGAGGGGTGGGACCTCAGACAGGTACAATGCCATAGACTCCACCTTCCCAACCAGCCATTTCCTTCTGGGGAACCACTGTTCCCAATCTCAGGAGAGGGGTGGAAATCACTCAGAATTATAACTGATCTCCAGGAGGGAGGGGGGAGGAGATGCAAAGCTGAAATCAGAGGGGCAGATAATGGCAGGTTGATGCTTGGCTGGGAAGGTGATAGGATTGCCAACTCCAGGTTGGGAAATTCATGGAGATTTGAGGAGTGGAGCCTGAAGAGGGTGAGGTTTGAGGAGGGGCTGGAGATCACTGAAAATTACAACTGCTCTTCAGGTAGCAGAGATCAGTTCCTCTGGAGAAAATGATGGTCTCTGTGTCGTTATACCCTGCTGAGGTCGCCACAGCACATTGACGCTGAGTGCCCAAGGCCTTGGAACTCTCCCAGAGCCTCTTTCTAGAGTCCATTGTATTTATTTTCACAACGGGCCTTATTCCTAGTAGAACATATAAGACAAATCAATCAGGAATAACAAAGTATTAAAGCAAAGCAAGAAGTGATACAAAATAAAACAGAATAATTAAGGAAGAAATCTGGTATAAATGGTATTAACAATGTGGGTAGAATAAATGATATGGAAAATAAAATAGGGGATCTTGAAAATAAGAGCTAGAAATTGAATGGGAATGGTGACAATATCTAGAAAAGTTTTTTACAGGAGTCTTGGGATCAGACCACAAAAAGAATGTTAGTAGAGACAAAGCTTATAGAGTAAACTCAGAAACAGTTAAAGGAAAGTGTGTCACAATGATATTCTATCCTTTGAGAAAGTGTGCGTGCCTGACAAAGTGTTACAAAATGTATGGATTGAACCACTATGAATAAATGATGAAAATATTTTGATATTTCCAGATTTATTCCTGTTCACCCTTCAGAAATACAGAAATTTGAAATTCCTAACTGAAAAATGAAGGACCAAAGGGATATTGTGTATGTGGGGGACATACCCTTCCATCTCATGTTCAAAAGTAAACAATATCATAAAAAAAACTGTGGTGGAGGAGGAAAGTATCGACCTTTGAGGGGGGAAAATTAATTGTGGACTTATTGGTTGTTAACTAATTTAACAATATGAATGTTATAAAGAGTATATCTGTTAGCCTTAATGACTTAAATGTACTTAAAAGGAGGAAACAGTTTTTCTTCAGTTCCAGAAAAAAATGCTGATATAATTAGATACAAGAAATCCATATTGACGTTTTACACGAGCATTCAGTTGAAAACAGAAGACAGTTATTTTTATGTAGCTTCTGCAAAAACAAAACCTAAGAGCACAGTAATTTATATCAAAAGTATTCAATATAAGATCATAAATATTTTAAGAAACAGTGAAGCAAGATACATATTTATAAAAGGATAGTTTAATGATACACTTATAATCATAGGAAATATCTATGTTCCAAATAAAAAGCAAGGGGCTTTAAAAAAATTATCTCAGTTTTTAATAAATATTGCAGAAGGCGACATCATGATAAGTGAGGATATCAACTCTGTGATGGATAATCAGAAACCAGAACAGGATAAGGAAACATGAGCAAAAAACAGTGAAGTTATTAAAAACATCAGTAAGGTATTTTTAACTAGTTGGTATCTGAAGAGAATTCCATGATAAGGAACACAATATAGTTAGTTCTCACGTGTTAATAACTCCTATCCATGAATAGATATTTTTAGTATCTAAAAACAGTTAGGAAGAATATGAAAAGCACCAAAGTACTCCAGAGATCTATGCAGATCATTCCCTAACTCTGATTAAGACAGCAATAGAGAATGTGAATAAGAAAAGGAATTGAAGTTGAATAATTCACTCTTGCAGGAGAAGTGGATTATAAAATTGGCTCCAAAATGGAATATTTCTATCTGGCAATGTGAATAACAAAACCTCAGAAAAAACAATATGGGGGACAGGTAAGGCCTATGTAAAAGACATTATTACAGGCATACCTCTTTTATTCATAAAAACTGACAACAGGAAAGAGAACTGCATACGGAAAACATAAATACTGAGAAACATCATGAACAAAATCCAAAGGAAAAAAGGTGTCAGGTTAGTCTAGAAAAAGGAAAACTCGTATTAATAAAGATAGAAAAGATATATACAAAGCAAAGATTTTATGAAACAAGGGCTAAAGTAGGTAAAATGCTAGTTAATAGACATTAAAAATCAAGCAGAAGGAATAAGATCTGGGACAAAAGAGGGAATCTGGCTACATGCCATGAATTCTCAGAATTCTATGACGAATTGTTTGCCTCACAGGACCCAGACGAACAGACCATACATAATTTTTTAAAGACTGTGAATTTGCAAAAATTGACATCGGGAAAAGCATGGATGCTATTATTATAGCATAAAAGGTAATAGGAACAATAAAACCTTGAAAAAGCCTGAGGAACCCCATGGGTTCACACCTGAGTTCTACCAGTCCTTTCCAGGTAAAATTGTCCATCCTTTACTCATGTTAGCAATAAATTATATACATTTAACAAAGAAATCCCCTAATTCTTCGCTAGAAAGAACAATTGTTTTGATTACCAAATCAGGAGAAAACAGAAGTCTACTTGGCTCTTACAGGCCCAGTAGTTTATTGAATTATTATTATAAAATTCTTACCACAATTTTAGAACATAGGTTAAAATCTATTTGTTATGATCAAGCCAGGTTTTTACCAAACTGATACCAAACATCAAATATAAAAACATCTTTTGGCAGTTATTTTTTCACTGGGTGTAGGAAAGGTGTTTGACAGACTAGAGAACACATTTCTTCTGAAATACATGGAATCTTTAGTGTTCAGTAGGTTTTCTTGAATAAAGACAATATATCCTAGCTAGAATCTTGATAAACGGGGTCTCAATCTATAATGCTAGGAACAGTTGAAGGCAGCAAGAAAAGAGGAAGACCAAACATGAGATGGATCGGGTACATCAAAGAAGTCATGGCCCTCAGTTTGCAAGACTTGAGCAAGACTGTTAAGTTTAATTCAGAAAAAAACAGAGACTATGCTGTTTAATATAAATGCACCTCAGCTTAAAAATGATTGTTTTAAAAAACATAAAAATGAATATTTATTTATTTATTGGGCGGGGGGGTTAGTCACCACTCACCCAAAGGGTCTTGTGGTGACTTACATCATTAAAACCAATAAGGTAAAACCAACATAATAACAAATAACAAATATAAAATAGTAACATTAAAATATTAAAATTGTGGCTATCATCAAACCACTATTAAAACAGCCCAAACTCGTGGTTACCCTCCATAGGCCAATCAAAATAATTCAGTTTTACATGCCCTGTAGAAACTAAACTAGGCGAGAGTGCATTCCACAGGGTAGGGCCACAACTGAGAAGGCCCTTGCCCTGGTGACAGCTAACCGAGCCATCCTGTGGCCAGGCATCTGCAGGAGGCCCCTAGAGGATGATGGGAGTACGGGTTTGTAATAGGAGAGGTGGTCCTGTAAGTATGAGAGTCCCAGACTGTTAAGGGGGTTAAAGGTTAACACCAACTCCTTGAATTAGACGTGGAAACTAATTGGTAGCCAGTGCAGCTGCCACAGAATTGGAGTAATATGAGTTGACTATGATGTTCCAGTAACCTGGCAGCTGCATTCTGAAACCTGCAGTTTCCAAAGTGTTTTCAAGGGTAGCCCTACATAGAACGAATTCAAGGGTAGCCCTGCATAGAGCAAAATTGCAGTAGTTCAATCTGGAGGTAACCATTGTATTGATCAATGTGGAAAGGTCTGAGACACATTAAGGAGTCAGCTGACAGGCCTAATATAAGTGAAAAAACACTGAACAAGCTACCATGGACATTGGTTTATCCAGTGATACCACCGAATCCAACCACACTCAGAGTCTACAGCTGCCATCTCAGAAGTGACCCTCCAGTTAGCATTTCAGTCTTTCCCAGTCACATGACCTCCACCTTGGATGGATTCAACTTCAGCCATCTCCCCCTTGATCATTGGACTATTGTATCCAGACCGAGAGCCCTGCCACTGGCTGGTTATCCAGAAGGAAGAGCTGAGTATCATCAGCATACTGCTGGCACCCAACTCCAAACTTCCTGACAATCTCAGCAAGAGGGTGCATATAGATGTTAAATAACATCGGAGTGAGAATCGAACCTTGTGGGACCCCACAATTCATGTCTCATCAAGAAGACCTCTCCTCCCCGATAGCAACCCTCTGAGAGTGTCCCTGGAGGAACGTGTTAAACCAACTAAGGGCAGTGCACATTACCCACAAGGAGGCAAGACAATCGATCAGGACCAAATGGTCAACTGTACAAAAGGCCGCTGATAGATCCAGAAGGAACAACAGGGCCACATGCCTTTATCCAAATGTAAAAAGAGATTGTCAACCAAAGCAACTAGTGCTGTCTTCGTCCCAAAGCCAGGCCTGAAGCCCAGCTGAAAAGGGTCCAGGGCAGATCTCATCCATCTCAACTGCTTGACCACTGCTCACTCAATTACCTTCCCCAGAAAAAGTAGATTAGACACTGGGTGGTAATTGGCCAGCTCCTTTTTATTTAAGGAAGGTTTCTTTAACAAAGGTCTAACAATTGCCTTCTTAAGGGAGTTGAAGAAACAGCCATGTGTGAGAGAGAAATTAATAATCTGTCTCAAAGGACCCCTTACCACTCCATGGCATGATTTTACCAGCCACAAGTGACAAGGATCCAAGGATCAGGTAGCTGGCTTCACAACTGTCAGGATCTTGTCAAGATCCTCAAAGGTGAGCATGCCAAAAGAGTCTAAAAAAGAACCAGACAGTGCAAGCAGAGCCCCCATCCCACTACTATTATCAGATTCAGCATATAAAAAAGGTTAAGTATTTGGAGGTTTTATCCCCAAGTAATTATAAAGATATTTTGAAGGGCAACTTTAAAAGTTCTGATCTGGAGTCTGAAAGAATCTTAGATTCTCTCTCTTAGGGCAAGTTAATGCTGTAACTATGATAGCTTTATCTAAACTGGTATTTTTGCTAAGTAATAGATCTGCTTGTATCCCTGAACACAGCTTGAGGAAAAACCAAAAAAAATTTAATAAGCTCATTTGGGAAGGCAAATACCCAAGAGTAAAAATAAAGACATCACAGGGTGTGTGGAATGCCCATTCTGGAGAAATATTCTACTGCTTAGCAAATGGATGAAAGAACAAGATGACAGAAGCTGACACAAATTTTGTTACAATTTCCTTTTGTACATAGTTATTGCATAAGAAGCCAGAAAGAGAAAAGTATATAATGGAGATAACGGAATTATTAATGATCTGACAAAGATACAGTCCAGAATCTATGCTAAATTAGCACCACCTATTTCTTCTTTAGCTTTGGCAATAAGAGATCACAAGAGATAGGGAAGCTACAGTAAGTCAGTCAACAAGCCAAAATGAGATCTAGGGAAATGCAGGGTTGGCTCATTATAATGATTTCATTAGAGGTAATGTGGTTTTGGGATATAATTTAGGTTTGACTGCATGGCAAGATACTTGAAGGGATCCCATTTCTCAGGGAGCTGGCAAACAAGGGAAATTTGCTTCAAGATGAACATAAGAACATAAGAGAAGCCAATGTTGGAACAGGCCAATGGCCCATCTAGTCCAACACTCTGTCACACAGTGACCAAAAATACAAGGTGCCATCAGGAGGTCCAGCAGTGGGGCCAGGACACTAGAAACCCTCCCACTATTACCCCCCCCAGCACCAAGAATAGAGTGCATCACCAGCCCCAGACTGAGAGTTCCTATCTATACCTTGTGGCTAATAGCCACTGATGGACTTCTGCTGCATATGCTTATCTAATTCCTTCTTGAAGCTGTCCATGCTTGTAGCTGCCACCATCTCCTGTGGCAGTGAATTCCATGTGTTAATTACTCTTTGGGTGAAGAAGTACTTCCTTTTATCCGTTCTAACCCAACTGCTCAGCAATTTCATTGAATGCCCACGAGTTCTTGTACTGTGAGAAAGGGAGAAAAGTACTTCTTTCTCAACCTGCTCTATCCCATGCATAATCTTATAAACCTCGATCGTGTCACCCCTCAGCCATCAATTCTACATCAACAGTAACTGTCGCCATGAAGACTTTCAAAAAGTTATCAAAATTCAACTCAACAGTACTGGTATTAATTTGCTTCACAAAGGCAGACTTTTTTATATGTGGGAGCTGTCTAAAAAATTTTAAAAGCTGGATTAAAAAAACCCTAAATTATATATGAACAGTGCAAAATTCATGCCAGAAACCAGTGTTAGAATGCTGCTAAAATGGTATATGCTTACTTTTGGAAATCTTGGTATACTCCAGGGAAGAAAATGATTGGCTAATAGAAGTGTGGGAAATAATTTAAATGATAAAAATTACTTTACTTCAACGTACTAGGAGAAATAAGAAATTGGGAAACATGTTGGTCCCAGATGCTTCCACAGGAACACTTGTAATAGGTTCAAGGCTGATGGGAAAATCTGAGTCAGAATAAGTCTTGTGCAATCCTGCATCTCATTCCCAGTCTCTTAACAGTGACTGAGATCAGGAGTTTATGTACCCAATCATACATTAGGTATCTTTACAGTTTTTCCCAATCACAAAATACTTGACTGTCTCCGCTAGACTTGTGTTCCATGTTGCTACAATAGACTAATACACCTACACTCTGTCTTAACGCAGTAATGTAAACTGACATTTTAAATGCAATGGAATTTTAAATGTCCATGGAATTCTATTTGCATTCTTAAAATAGTTAAACATCCTTATGCCAATAGTAACATGAAGTATGAAATGGCTTAAGCTAGAGAGATTTCTTTCAGTGCCATACATGAAGGGTGGCTTGTTGAAACTCTCTAGCAATGCATGCGTAAGAACATAAGAAGAACATTAGAAGAGCCCTGCTGGATCAGACCATTAACCTATACTTGAAGTTGCGATTTTTTGTCCCATTGTACATCACCATACACTTACAAACACTGAACTTCATTTGCCACATTGTTGCCCACTCACCCAATTTGTGGAGGTCATCTTGGAGCTCTTCACTGTCAGCCTTGGTTTGCACCATCCTGAACAATAATGTTTACACCAGCTAGCAAAGCATGTGTATTTGAAGGGCAGTCCTTAGAACCATTTACACTGCAATCTCAAGAACATTCCCCATTGGGTCAACTTCAACAAGAGCCCAAGAAGACCTGCTTAACATTGCACTGTTAATTCCACCTTTTTTCTCTGCAGAGTAGTAATTTGGGGTTGAACAAATCAACTTTTTAAATACAAGGAACTTTCCGTAATTTCCAAACTGTGTTGACACTCATGTATCACTTCATTCATACTGAAAAGACAATTTAATTCACAGACCTTGACAGTGATCAACAAGTGCCGCAAGCGTCTTCAATCTTATCTTAGGGTCATACGTCCAGACTAGGAGACGCCGAAGTGTTAAACTGCTCTCACTCCCCAAATTTACACCTTGATCATCTTCCACCTGCAACTAGGAAGAGACAAAAGTAAAAAAGGACAAGATCTAGTAGAGAACTGAAATAAAATCATTCAAGCTTTTCTCTGGTATTCCTTTTAACCTCAAATATGTCCAATACTAAGAAATAAGGCCTGTTGCAGAAAGAAATGCAACGGGGTCTAGAAAGAGCAAGCAAGTAAGAGAAAAGCAAGGCCGTACGGATGGTCATGGAGGCCCCATGCAGCAATCTGCCTGGCCGGACGGGCTCTCACTGACTTGCATTATGTCGTGTCTGTGCCAGGGCAGCCCCATTGTCCCGTGGGCCAGCCGGCCCCATCCCTGCAGGCTCTGACGTCAGAACCACCACCGCGCCGTGCCCCCAGGAGGAGGCATGTTGCTGCCGCCCCCTCCTCCCCCCCCGCATGCCTTTCTTCCCTATGACTGGGGCTTGCGTGAAGCTGCAGAGTGGGTGGCGCGGTAGGCAGCCGTCCCCCGTGAGCGGAAGATGCTGGACGCCGCCTCTGTGGGCGGGACTCCAGCCACGCAGCCATTGGCACTCCATGTTAATGACAGGTCAGGGAGCCAAAGGCTGCAGGAGCATGGGCAGGAGGCACACGAAAAGTCTTTTATATATAAGGAGAGATATAGACACACACAAACATATATTTTATATAAAATAAAAATTTTAGGCTAAAAATTTTGCAAAGTTAGAAATCATGTAAATCAAAGGGAAAAGCCATTAAAAGAGTCAAATTTTAAAAAGAAATTAGAAAGCAGATTAAAAGACCATGTAGTGTATGGCCTGACAAAGGATTCCAACAGTGCAACCTTAAATAAAGTTGCTCCCTTCTAAGCCCACAGACCTCACTTTGCTGTAAAAGAACCATCATATCACTTGAAAGGATTCAGAATAAAATGTTTTAACATCACTCTTAGAGAAGCAATTTATTTCATTGTACAGCTGAGTTGCAAGCAGCCTGCAGCAGTCAATAATCCACCAACCGTTTTTGAGCCTCCCTAGCCCACATTTACCACAGCACATTATTTGTGACACCATCTACAAAACTAAACAGAACAACCCATTTTCATCCAGTTTCTAAGAACTCTCTCACTTGGAGGCAGTTCTTGCCCATTACAGACAACTCCTTGCTTACAAGCCTATTATACAGGCCAATTTGGCTAACTGGGCAGACACAACCACAAAACAACCATGTATTTTTTTATTTACCTGTGAGTGTAAAACAGATAGTAGTCTGTAGTATTCTTTGAGTTCCTGGTTTAAGGCAGCACAAAAGCTCTGTAAAAGTGAAGCAACAAAAAAACAGAGACACAGTTTACACATGAACATTCTCCACACAGCACTGATCTTGCAAGTGCTTACATGCATCCAACAGGACAAATGATCTTGTGGTACTGAACACATTCACAGCACGTCACTTTTTAAATGCAAGAGAACTCATAAAAGCAGTCTGCTAAGGCATGAATATGCCTCAGAAGAAGCTTCAAAAAAACAGAACTAATTCTCACCAAACTGACTCTTGAATTATGACTATTAAGTAATTTAAAAAGCTAGAAGGTATTATTAAAATAGGTATGTCACTGAAAGATTCTCAAGTTAGTTCAATTCAGATGTCTTCAGAAATGTAGGTACAAATCACAGGTGATTTTACATAAAGCAAAAGAAGACAACAGGTTGCAAATTAATTCAGTCGACTCAACAGATCAACAATAATAACTATAATGAGGAAAAAATGGGCCACAAAAAGGACAGAAATTAATTTTCTGAAATATTTTAAGCAGCCTCATCTAAAATCTTATAAGTACCAGTGATTAGCATTATTTCTGTTTTTCCTAACATAGTTTTTTTACCCTCACTTCTGCAGCTTTTCAACACAGCTAAAGGATTTTACTCATTTCCCAAAATTTTGAAATGTCATTTAGAAGCAATTCTTTGCCCTTCAGAAAAACAGCTGCATCTTAATATCGTTCCAAAGTAACGGGAATTTTGGAAGAATGCCCTCATCTCTCTCCCAGTATTCAACCACATCTTCCCAAAATTTTTCGGATACTCTTGAAGCTAAACATGTGCCTCCTCTTTCCTGCACCATCCATTCCGGCAATGATCGAAACCTCAGCAGGGCAAGGTCATAAAAGGATTCTGTACAGCTCTTATGGGCTTTTACACCACAAATGTCTGTTTGCATCATCTTTTTCAGCAGTGTCAGAATTGGTACATAGGAATATAGAGATTGGTCTGTCAGTTACTTTGACTTTGCTGGGGTGGGGGCGGGGGCGGGGGGCATGATGGATAACACACACTGTCTAAACTGGCCGGCAGGCTGTTTGGAGGAGAAGCCTGGGCAACGGTGGTACCAATGTTGGGAACCGTAGTTGTGTGAACCAAGAGGCGAAATTAAGGTTACTAGGCAGGAGTTTAAAATTCAAATGCTGCCTGTTCCACAAGCAAGGTCAGTTAGACAGAACAAGATTAGGAGTTTCAACACATGGCCAACACAGTGGTAACAGAAGGGTTTAGGTTTCTTAGAAAATGAGTACTGTTTGGGGACATGATGATTTCATACAAAACAGATAAGTTCCACTTGAAAAGGAACCAGAATGGTGCTGCTTAATATATTTAAAAGGTTATTGTGCAGTTTTTCAACTAAACTCTTGAGGGAAAGCCAACAGGAGGTTAAGGACATCCAGTTCAGGAGGGTTCATTCCCTCAGGGCTAGCCAATTTGGATAACCTAGATGAGGATGGCCTAGAACTTCAACTCCACTGTGGGAAGTTCCTTCTACTCTTTGCAAGGGTTTGTCCTTGGCTCCCAGCTAGCCTCTTCCCGTGGAGGATCTCATCCAAAACCATGGTTTCTACAACTACCAATAAGGCAATGATACAGATCTATAGCTCATTACCATAGATATTACCCCTACGTCTAGTTTCGCATCTCTTCCATCTGCCTGTCCAATGTATCTACCTGAAAGCACCACTCACTGCCCTCTCGTATTCAGCATGTCCAAAACTGAATGATTTGTGTTCCCTCCCTAGCTGCCTTCTCCGCACTCACTTTCCATATCTGGCATGAAGGTAAAGGTAAATGTTTCCCTTGCTCAAAAGCCAGTCAAATCTGACTCCAGGGGGCGGTGCTCATCTTCATTTCCAAGCTGAAGAGCCAGCACTGTCAGGAGACTTCTCCATGGTCATGGGCCGGCGTGACTAAATGCCAAGGCACACAGAATGCTGCTACCTTCCCACCGAAGTGGTACCTATTTATCTACTTGCAATTTCTTGCTTTCAAACTGCTAGGTTGGCAGGAGCTGTGGCCAGAGACGGGAGCTCACTCCATCATGCAGCACTCAGGTCTCGAACTGCTAAGCTACCGACCTTCCAGTCTGCAGTTCAGCGTCTTAACCCCTGAGCCACTGCGGCCCTATATCTGGCACAGATGTCACCAAACTTCCACCCTACTGACTAGATGTCATCTTTAATTCCTCCTCCTTTGCTCCTCATAATGTTCCCAAGTCATGTCACTTTAATTGGTACCACCTTTAAAATCCTTCCTGAGAACCAATTTTTTTAAGGAGTCCTTTAGACTTACCCTTTAATCCTCATTCTCAACAGTAGCTAAGTTGAAGAAACTGCCTTTGGGCACATGCATACCCTCCCACACTTACACCTCCCTACTCGCTATCTGCAGCCATCCCTGTTCTCTTTTTTAGATCACAGTTTCTTGGGACAGCAACCTGTCTGTTGTTTTGTTTTGTTCTTTCTCCCCATGGAACTGCATGAGGATATTTAGCCTGGGTGTGGCCAGAGGCATGAGCTGAAGTCAAGAGTCAAAAAGCTTTTTGCCCTTGGTTCTTAGCTCATGGCTCCCCGTCTGAGGTGTTGAATGAAGCTGGTCAATGGATCCAGGTCCCACCCAAGATTGCATTGTGTATGCTAGGAAGATTGGGGAGAAAAGTTAGCTAAAAGTCTATAATAACAAAACAGATAAAGTACCGCCTGCCATGAAGGCCTGCATAAAAACACTAGAAATATACAGTATCAA
The DNA here is from genome assembly GCA_029375565.1 of Gekko gecko. Taxonomy (NCBI): domain Eukaryota; kingdom Metazoa; phylum Chordata; class Lepidosauria; order Squamata; family Gekkonidae; genus Gekko; species Gekko gecko. The sequence goes on along the minus strand of JAPDNY010000004.1, from coordinate 158,495,086 downwards.
AACTTATAAAAATAATCAACATTTTTGAGTTTGCAAATAAGCCACTAATTTGCTGTATATATTAAAATAACAAATAATGTCATCATCAAGATGAAAGCAAGGTTATGCTTTGCACCAAAATTTAAATTTCAACAGGCATAAACACTTACAGTGTCTGCCTAAACACACCGTAGTGCTATTTCTAAAATTTTCTTCCAATAAAGCATTTCAAGTTAAGAGAAGGAGAAACAACAAAGCAAACCAAATGACCGAGTGAGAGATATTGCCCATAACTACACCACCACATCTCTTAACTCCTGTCAACAGTAATAACTCGACAAGTCTTTGACACCAAAGACTACTGGTTTTTTCCTTCTCCCAAGCTTTCGCACGATTAGATAAAGCATAATTTTGGAAGGTGGACATACATCAGCCAGCTTTGAAACCAACATACCTGACCCACTAGTCCAAATGCACGATCCATGCTCCTCTGGTCTGTATACTTTCTAATTTTGTTATGCAGCCACCCTAGTTCAGCAAGCCGGCTTGTAGTATCTCTCAGTGACTTAGAAAGACTCACCTGAATTATTAAACAAATGCTGATTAAAACACAACAGTATTAATTTTAAAAAATTAAGTCAAGTTAATTGAAGTAAATTCCCCCCGGACCTTCCTTTATCCAATAAACTCTTGATCACGCCCTACACAGAACGTTCTTTAAAGCAGTTGTGTCTAATGTAGAGCTAGCAAAGAAAGAAGTCTGTTTTTTCAAAGACGGGTAAAATGAAGCATGGTACAATAAAAGCTTTGTTATTCAGCACTCACAGAGAATGGAGGGTGCCAGTTAATCAAATGTGCTGGAAACTCAAGATTATTGCACTGTTCACCTTCCCCTAACCAGAAGCATGTGCAGCCACTAGGATATGTGTCTGGGTATATCTGAGACAAAAAAATACCCGAAAAATACCTTACTGGTATTTTTGAATTATTCAACAAAACTGAATAGCTGCAGTTAAATAGCATTTAAAGGGCTGCAGAATTGGCCTCTACCAGAACAGTGCCCTACTTGTCTTAAAAATGCCTTTGTAGGTACATACCTCACTTAAAACCATTATATGGGAAGGATTCTTCTATTGTCTGTCTACGTCTATGACTCCTAAAATCATCTCAACTTTCTACTTTAGGCTGTTTGCATCTTACACACTAATACTGCTAGTGATGGATGATGTGCGCTTATTGTTTAAAAAGGCATCTTGCAGTTCTGGATTGAGCAAATACAGCACTCTAGAAGCAGTCTCTATGCTGCCTATCTATACAAAACAGGTGTAAGATCACTGCCCAGTACCTTTCCATCTACTTTGTAACAGTTTTCAGAGTTGACCATTTTGATGACTTTGCCATCTATTCCCTGGAAGACGTACAAAATGTCTCTCACAAGAAATGCTTCTGTTATTTCAACAGATCCTGAAAAGGGGAAAGGCGATGTCACTTGCAGGCTTCCTTCATAATCACATTTGTTATTTTAACACCTCACTAGTAAGTACTTTATTTATTTGTATTACTTCCACTTTGAGAAACACTCAAGGCATCTTCCTGATCCACAAAAGACAAAGGAAATCATAATAATTACAATGAAAATTCAAACACATCTAAAACAATAAAATTCAAGCATAAAATTTAAAACTAGGATAAGAAATGGCTTATCTTAGAAATGGCTTTCAAAATAATCTAACTGATGTCAATTGACCTGTAGCACAGGGGTCACATGTAATACCTGGTAGGGGGCAATTCCAAGATTAGGAGCAGCTGCAAAGAAAACCTACATACAGGGTCCCACCAAGTATCCCAGCATGCTTCCTGGGATGACCTCATATCTTCAGAAGATATATATAGGTGGAAGCAGTCCTTTAGCCATTTACAAAGTAAAAATCAGCACTTTCTTTGAGCCCAGAAACAAACTGGGAGCCAAAACAAATGACACAAGATAGGTGTTATATGCTTATTCCAGAAAGCCCATATTCATATTCTGCCTACCACATGTTGAACTGGCTGTAGTTTTTGGACTGTCTTCAGTCCCCATACAGGATCCTTATTCTAATTCCAGACTTTTTTTTTCTGTGCGGATACCTATTCCCTCCAACAGGGGCCTCCCTCTCCCCCAACAGCTTTTCCTACATAGTCAGTAGACTTCCTGGGTTTGTAGAAAAATCCCAAAAGTGAGGAAATCCCTTCAGGGACGGTTGAATTCCTCCAAAAAAGCCTTTTGAAATGGCCTCTGCAGGGACCTGACTCCAGGCAGCAACGGTGAGAGATTAGAACGTTGGGGGGGGGGAGAGGAGGCTTCTAACTGGCTCTGTCAGTCAAAGGGTGGGGGAAGGGCTCTTTCTTTCCAGGCCTCTTTCGGCCTTGGAGGGAGGGAGCCTTGGGGCCAGGCTGGGGGATTCCTAGAGGTTTTGGGGTGGAGTGTACGGAGGGCAGGATTTGGGGAAGGGAGAGGCCTCAGCTGGGTATCATGCCACAGAATCCACCCTCCAAAGCAGCCATTTTCTCCAGGGAGACAGATCTCTGTTGTTCACAGATCTCTGGAGTTCACCCTCCAGCAGGCCCCACTTGGAGGTTGCCAACCCTAGGCCTGGCAGCAGTCTAGGGTTGCCAGGTCCCCCCACGGGCACTGGCAGGGGATGGGGGTGGTGGGGTTGCCAGCTCCAGGTCTGGAAACTCCTGGAGATTTGGGGATGGAGCCTGGGGAGGACAGGGACCTCAGTGGGGTACAATGCCCTAGAGTCCACCCTCCAAAGCATCCATTTTCTCCAGGGGAAGTTATCTTAGTAGTCTGGAGCTGAGCAGTAATTCCAGGGGATCCCCAGATCCCACCTGGAGGCTGGCATCCCTAGGCAGCACCCTCTGGGTGACTTGATACCACCTAATTTGCATGACTCAACTTGGCCTGGCTGCTTGCTGCTGTTCAGCAGCCACCCTATGAAAGCCAGCAGTGGTGCAGCAGTTAGAGCCTCAGAGTAGGGTCTGCAAGACCCAGGTTCAGATCCCCATATTGCGGTGGAAGCTGACTGGGTGATTTTGGACCAGTCACATACTTTCAGCCTAACCAACCTCACAGGGTTGTTGTGCATGTAAAAAGGAGGTGAGAATAATGTAAGCTGCTTTGGTCCCCACTGTGGAGAAAGACTATAATTTTCGTTGGTAGAAGCTGTGGGGGAGGGGGGTGGAGACGAAAAGCTGAAGACAGATAAAGGCAGATAAAGGTTAAGTTGGCTGTTGGGTGGGAAGGAAACAGAGTTGCCAACTCTGGATTGGGAAATTCCTGGACATTTAAGGGGTGGATCCTGGGGATGGTGGGGTTTGAGGAGGGGAGGAACTTCAGACCGGTATAATGCCATAGACTCCACCCTCCAAACCAGCCATTTCCTCCATGAGAACTACCATTGCCAGCCTCTGGGTGAGGGCTGGAGATCACCCAGCATTACAACTGTTGTCCGGGTGACAGAGATCAGTTCCCCTGGATAAAATGGCTGCTTTGGAGGGTTGAGTCTATGGCTCCACCCCCAGAAGGGAGAAGGAGTGTGAGATAGGTAAGGGTAGAGGGGAGGAAGCAAAGGTGTGAGGAATGGGATGACCATCCCGCAAGTTTCTTGCGGGTCTCCACTTGTACAGTCTAACCTTAACACAGAAATGGTCATACCACAACTGGCTTACACTCACTCTGAATCAAGTCCAACTTACAGTATTAAACCAATACTGTCACTTAACTTCATGTTTCTTTACCCCATGATTTTGTTTTTAAAAAGAGCTTCAGAATGTGTCAAATTCAAGCCAAGGAACAGAATGTAGAAGGGCTGCTTAAACTTTTCGCTTTCCCTTCCCTATCTACTCAGCCCACTGTTACTCAGCTTAACCTGCAGCATCCCAAGAGTGCTTCTTATTTAATTTTTTAAAATGCTGATACAGGAAATTTTGCCTATTTGGGGCCACAAAGAATAGCCTGGATTTAAATTAATTTGTTCCCACAGAAATGAGAAGATCTGTCTAAACAGAATAACTTCAGGTTTTCTAAGGAAAGGCAATGGGAGGAGAAGCTCCTAACCAGTGAAACCTGTTTTGCTTACCACTCAGATCCCCTTCCCGCCTAGTCCTTGGCACGTTACGGGAAGCAGCTGCTGAAACACCTTTTGAGGAAGAGTTCTGTAAGGTGGGTTGGCCTGCAGTTAAGGTCCAGGCAAGCCGTGCCCCTAGCTGCTGACGAAGACAATCGCCCACTCCCGCACGCTGATAGGATTGTCTGTGGAAAGAAAATTACATAATCCAACTACCGAGGTGTCCCTATGGACAAGAAATTACTTTATATTAACCTGAAAAGACCAAAGCATCAAGGGCAAACCACATTTCACCTCCATGAATGCCAGAAATGTCATCAAAAACAAGCATTTCTGGAAAAAAATTAAATTAAAAACTGAACGTTATGTTTCTTGACAATTCTACGGAAGAAACTTGGATGCTGGAATGCTGGTACATCAAGAAGATATATGAAAAAGTGTTAATCACTGATGCCCTAAATATTGCCTTCCATAGTATAAAATATTTCATCTGATAGCAGTAGTAAATTTAACTGTCACAACAATTCCCCTTGTCATCCATTTTACTTTTGTGATGATAAGCAAGCACCCTAACAGCAACTGAGATCTTGCCACATTGCATCACAAGATCTTGGGTTCTCCCCTAGCATATTTTGGTTCTGGGAATCACTAGAAGTCTCCTCATCTTTTTTCCCATTTTGGATTTTCTGCAAGCCTCAAGTCTCCCCCAGTTTGCAGAAAGATACCTCTCCCCCTGTGGTGATCATTGTGGTGATTTTTTGATCTTCCTTTTAGGGCCATGTTCAGAAGTTGATACACAGACATGAAAAAAGCCACCTCTGGTATACTAATGAGTTAACCAGGTTTGAAAGCTAAGAATCAACATCGCTTTTTTATTAGGGAAGGCACATAAGTCTTGATTGACTGACGGCATTCCAAGTTCTGAAAACCTTTAGGTGGAAACTGTAACCACCAGGAATAATTTTTAGGTGTTGACTCCTCTAGTGGTATATTGTAGCTACGGCCTTAAACAGAGTTCACATCATAGAGACCGTAGCCACTTTCAGGTCCCATAGAGAGATACAAGTCTCCAATTTGCTTTAAATGTAGCTGTAATCAGTTATTTGATTATGTTCTGACCAAGGGTTTTATCAGATTAAACTTGGCATAATCTTTTACCAACAGAATATGTGATTATAAAAGTCTCTCTGATCTCTTGCAGAGAAGATCAGATTAGCACAGTGGATGGAGACACAGGATTATCTAGGAGGAACTTTCCCAGTACCATTATAGAATCATTATGAGGCCTTATAATTATGCAATAATAGTAACACCAACATCTCTTAGTAACAAACTTCAAGGACAGCTACATTCAACAAAGATCTGTGATTTTTATGGCATGTATCCAGCCATCCAGTTTCTCTGATGAAACACCATTTCTATTTTCTGAAGAGAGGGCAGCAATGTCTGCCAATTCCTCCCTTCTAATATAGAACCCCATTTTGCCCCCAGTGCTACTCTTCAGGGTGCCCCAGCCCCCCAAGATCAAAATTAGTAGGGAATTAGTGGACTGTAGCAAGAAAGAGAAGCAGAGGTCTTGGTCCACAATGTTTCTGGATGGTTGGATACTGTGTTTATGGAAGCAGGACTTCTCCAAAGAATTATCTGCAAGATGATCAAGTCTCATTTACCCTGGAAGAAGTGATTGTGGAGTTGGAGTAGGCCCATTTGGGGCATACATGCCTATGCTGCTGATCCCACTGCTCCCCATACTGCCAGAACTTTGGCCAGGCTGGGCATTTCGGTCTTGATAATTCAACGGAAGGGTCTGAGGCCTGGCATAGTAGTATGGAGTTGAATGAGCATCTCGTGGCAGTGCTTGAGCAAACAGGGTAGCAAAATTTGACACCTTGAAGGGGGAAAAAAGACATGTTTTAACAGATTCCATAGATCAAATAAGTCTGAACATCCTTTCACCATTGGTTGTTACTGCCATTTATTTACTACATACCTACAACTAAGTTTAATAAAATACAAAATCCACATCTGATATTTCAAAACCATTCCTAATCTTTCCAAAGATATTTCAAATAGCCTTACTAAGATTTAACAGACTCCTAACTTTCCAACTTTGCACTTGACCAGTTCTGGGTTCTAGGGATCACTTAAGAGGCCAACAGAATGAACGACCTACCTTGCTTGATGGCTTACGTGGATCTTCACTGAGGCTGAGCAGGAGGTAGAGGATTGACCATCTGTTTTTCAAGATGCCCTACCATAAGAAACTTATATTAGATCACTTAAGAAGCCCACAGAACATATGATCAATAATCAATACACATTGTCTTTAAAATAAATAGCAGTTAGGTAAGTTTAACACTTTTTTTTGCTGATCTATATCCTTCCTGTTAAAAGTAATTAAGCAAACTATACTCTTACAAGGCTATTTTATTTTCATTTCTATTTATTTATTTGGATTTATATCCCACCCTCCCCGCTGGTGGGCTCAGGGCAGGTAACAACAGTGTAAAATACAAAACAGTTAAAACCAGATTAAAACAAAAGCATAAAATACCATACTCCTAAGTACCATGTCAGCTCTGATAGAACCATATGAACAGTGGTGGAAGATTTTAAGATGTTAGGATCCAGGTAGGATCCTAACATCCAATATACGTTTTTAATATTTTGCACGTCAGATAGGAACAAACCCAAAAATATTTCTTTTCTTTTTTTTAATAATTTTTCATTTGCTTTTCTAAACTTCACATCTACAGGGTCTGGGGAATGGATACTACCTAAAAATATAGAGTAGCAAGGATCATTAGAAAGGATTTAAAGTTGTTGATACTTCCTATTATCTACATTGTAAACAGTGAGAATTCGTCATATAAAAATAGAAATCAAACAATCACAATCATATTCCACTATAGTATATACATTTTAGCTTTAAAATTAAGGTTAAATATAAATCTCAGGCCATCACAATTGCTCTATTTTGCTTTTTTCTTTCCTTTGAGCTTCTTCTTGTCAAAATCCAGTTTAACTTTTAAAAGTTTAGGAGCAGCAGCTCCCAGTTCTGCTTCAAAGTCAAATGATTCTGCCAAGCTGGATGAAGTGGTGTCAAAACTTTCCCCATCATCGCCTTCTTCTGCTGCTTCTTTGTTGTCCTCCACTTTCTCAGATCCTTCCATCACTTTCTGTTGTTGCTCTAAGAACCTTCTCGCTTTAAGAACAGGGTCAATATTTTCTTTTTTACCCTTGAAGTTGAAGTTAAGGCCACGTATTGTCCATCGGTATGGAGTAGTATTTTAACGTCTTTTAAAACTTTAATTTGTTCTCCTTTGATTTTCAGGGTTATCCCATTTGTTGCTTTCAAGGTTGTATCTCTTGTTGACCTTTTTGAGAATTTCACATAAACTTCCCCGGGTAGCTTGGTTTTTTGTATAAATTCTGGGTATGTGTGATACACCAGGTCAATATCGCTTTGTAGAGCTTCCGCTGATACACCTACCACGGGGGCCAGTTCCTTGCTTAAAATCTCTCTTAGGTTCTCTCCTTTCTGCTCCAGGATCCCTTGAAATCTCAGGACATATGCTGATTTCTCCATTTGAAGAGATAACAGTTGCTGTATCTCTGAGGTATTTTCTTTCTCCACTACCTCGTCTTTGTCCAAATTCTTTTGACTTAACGTCAACTTTTTTCAGCTTTTTGACTATCTTCTCTGTTCTTGTTGATGTTTTTTGAGCTCCTTTTGCAACATATCAAACTTGTCACTGAGATTGGTAATCTGGTCCAGTAGAGGGCACAAAGCTGCAGCAATCGTTTTGGGAAAGTCAGTGGTTACTTCCGGTTTTGTAGTCGGAGATGATGAGCTGGCAGTTCCTGCTACAAATTTGCCCTTAGCCACCATCTTTTCTGCACGCTGCGTCATTGCTTATGTTAGGAGGAAAGTTTTAAAAGGTCTCTGAAAGCCTGTGGATTTATCGCTTTTTTGCAGGTCTGTACCTCTTTTAGTTGGATTTTCGCTCCTTTTCATCCAGCTTCTCAGTCCCCACTTCAAACTCAGTCTTATTGGGATCAGGTGTTCCCCTTCCCCTTCCGCTTGTTTGGGACTTTAACACAGCTTACCTGGCATTTTTAACTGATTGTCTGATGAAGCATGGAGTAACTCACAGTTAAGCTTGTGGTTTTTCAGAAGGTAGGAAAGCTCATTTTCTTCAGATCGCTTGCGGCTCTGCCTGGTGTGTGCCTCTTGGTGCCATGCCTGGCTCTGTGCCACGAGGACCTATTGGGGCAAAAGAAGCCTCGATCCCTTGGCTTGTGCCTCAGGAGAGGCTCCTCAAGCGCCCCAGGCTGCAACCCCCCTCCAAGGAGCCAAGGGGGCCCAAGATCTACTCGTACTCCTCCCCATCAGCACGATTATCAGGGCGCTCACATCAGAGAGTTGATGGAGCTCACCCGTCCGCAAGTCGCCATAGACCAGAAGCCAAACCCAAAAATATTTCTAAAAAAACTCATTCTAACAAAAATCACACTACTCAATATTCAGTCCTGTACCTGTGAGTAGAGTTTTCTGTAAAGCTCTGAAAACAAAGCAGCGCTTTCTTCCCTTCCTTGCCGCACAACTGGAAAGACAAAGGCACATTAGAACCATCATAAGCATATGGAATATTAAAATTTAAATCAAGCATTATGCTCAGTTTTATCCACTATCCGGCACTGATGTATTAGATTGGATCTTCCATTTGCCAAAAAATAGTATTCACTGCTTTGCTGAGAGGTTGTTTGGTCGCTAACTGGGCAGTCATCACGGAGAGAGATTAGTTTACCAATATCTGCCCAAAGAGGAAGCAAAAGTTCTGCCTCTTTAGGCCGTGGAAAGTATCCAGTTGTTGCCTTAGCTTGGAGACAACTGTAGCTGGAGTTATCTTGTCAGATAACTATTTCTACATCTCATTACACTAAGGCGAAATTTTCCAGCAGCATGCTTTAGCAACTTTTATTTTTTGACACTGTGCGAAAAAGAATTCAGCTGATGCCAAGGTCAGAGCAAGCATGTTTGATGCTAGTGAACCAATGTTTCCAGGGTCAGAATATGAAGGAAGCAAGCGAAAAGAAGTATTTCCAAAAGTGAAGGACTTTCAGTCGCAATCCAAACTTTTCAGTAGAGAAAAACAGGAGAAAGCATAGCTTGGAATACGCTAAAGAAAATGTTTTGAGTCCTTTAGTGATCAGCCCTCACACCTGCACACACACACACCCTGTAATTGACAAAAAAGCCAGAGCCAAGTAGGACTCCCCTTTCCTTTGACCCCTCCAAGCATCAGCTGAATTTCCACAATGGCTTAACTGCAGCCCAGTTCACTTTGAAATACAAGCAGAATATGAATAAGGCTATCCCCGCCCCATTTGAAGCAGTTCGCAGTGGCTTGCTCGGTCTTGTTCTTCCTAAAGACAACAAGCCTAGCTGGGGTACTGTTTACCATGCACCCTATCAACAGTCATAGTTACTAAGCAGGCAGGACATTATGTGAGATGGAAGGGGAAAAAAATATATTTAATTTTAGTCTCAAAACCTGATACACTCCCCATCCCAAAACAATGACTAATGCACCCAAGCTTCCTTCAATCATTTATACAATTTGTGACCAGCTTTCATTCCTGTTGCTTCAGTTCCTTTCCTCATTATTTGCCACTGCTTGCAGTGCAAACCTAAGCAAAGTTACATCAACCTATGACCACCGACTTCAATGGAAGGGCATTAAGTCTGCTTAGGGTTGTGTTCTACTGCTTAGCTCAACTAAGCCTGCTTCTATCGCTAGGAACCCTCCTCTGGTTCAAGAGGGTCTTCATGCTAAAGAACATGTCTGCATTTAGCCAAGCTAAGTGGAATACAACCCAGAAACTACAGAAAGGCTACTAGAACCTTGCTACAAGGGTTATCATGGTTCAATGTATCCATACTACCATAAGGCCTAGAAACTGGATCAGACAAAATATAATATACTCTCTATTAAACTATTTCTTCTCCCCCTTTCCCTAATAATCTCATCTGGCAGAGATGTTGTTAGCAGAACATATACAGAAGCAAAAAAATACATAATAATAACTAACAATAACATGCACTAATGAGACATATATTGTATCTGATCTGTCCACAAGGGACCAAAATCATAGAATCACAGAGTTGGAAAGGGCCATACAGGCCATCTAGTCCAATGCTCTGCTCAATGCAGGATCAGCCTAGAGCATCCCTGATAAGTGTTTCAAACGACAACGAACACAGACAGAAAACTTACGCTCTTTTTTAATTTTTTCTGCTACTAGAAATTCATCTCTCTCAACAGTAGGGGCAAAGTTGCTTCCAATGACTCGCACTGCATACTGAAACTGTTGGGCTACATCAGCTGAAACAGAAATCACAATTAAATTTAACATTTAGTAACAACAGGCTATTTGTTTACAACCTTAATTTTCAACAAACAAAGACAAATGCATACATCAGAGTGTTGCATTTACAACAGACCAGCGTGAAAGTTGTAAGTTTTGCCCAATTCATCCATGTGAGTGGGTGCAATGGATATACATTCGAGAAATCTGTACTGAATAACCTCAGAAGGTAAAAGAGAGCTGCAGGTGTTTTAAGTCCCTTTATAGGGATTTGGATGATTGGTCCTACTTTAAATAAGTGTGAAAGGAAAGGAAAGTACAGCTTGGGATATTTGTCACTCATAACTCAGCCACTGGAATGAACCAGAACATACCAGATAGTAGGTGGTAAGCGTCAGTCCATGAGCACTGCTGACAGCATAACCACTGATACCATACTTACACTATCAAACAGAACGATTGATAGCACAGGTGATGGAAGGGGGATGTCCCCACCTTCTGGGATTAGGCATGTGGCAAAGTGAGAGAGGGCCTACTTGGTCATGGCACCAAAGCTCTGGAACTCTCTCCCCAGGGAGATTCCTCTGTCCCCTTCCATGGCCCACTTATGCCACTGGGTGAAGATTTTGTTTTGCTTCATTTGGCATTCCCAAAATGATCCCTCCTTCTTAGCCAAAGTTTTTATGACTCTGTTTTTTAACTGTTTTTTTTTTAAATTGTTTCAATGATGTATGGTGGGGAGGTGATTTTTATCATGCATGTTTTAATTTGGTAAATAAATAAGACACCTGTTATTTTGCTATACATACAAGCCTGGATAAAATACTCCCATGTAGTATACTAAAAAAAAAGAGGTCTACACCTCCTCTTTCATTCCTGTTGGCCTTCCAGAAATTCAGCTATTGTCCCAAACTGTGGACTGTTTTAGCAAAAAAAATATTTTTTTGTTAAATAATGCAATGATTGTTAGACATAGTAAGCATGTTACTCTGAATCTGAAGATGTTTTAAACTAAGTTACCTAATTAGTTGTTGTAGATTTTCCGGGTTGTATGGCCGTGGTCTTGGCATTGTAGGATTTTACCTGCCTACCATTTTCTTCTCACCTTGACACAGAGAATACATCATCTGTGTTATAGCTCTGAGGATGCCAGTCTCAGCTACTGGCAAAACGTCAGGTCCTACAATGCCAAGATCACGGCCATACAGCCCAGAAAATCTACAACAGCTAATGAATTCCGGCTGTGAAGGTCTTTGATAACATATTAAATCTATGAATGCCCCACCCACATGCTCTGGATCACTGTCTTTCCTGATTGCTGAAATCGTGTAAGGACCTTGTTAAGAAGTCATTTATATCCATCATAAATCAATCACTGACTCAGGGCGCCTTCTCTTCAACACCCAAAGAGGCAGTTCTCCGTACACTACTAAAAAACCATCTCTACAAGAAAGCAATGTGGCCAATTATCACTCTCTCCCTAATCTGCCTCTTCTGTGCAAGGTGATTGAGAGAGAAGTGGCAGAACAGCTCCAGTCCTTCTTGGATAACTCATCTGTTGTAGGCTGGGCTATGGCACAGAGATAGCACTGGTGGCTTTAGTTGATGATCTCCATCTGGATGTAGACAACGGCCATGCCTCTTTGCTGCTCCTTCTGTTATCTGTATTATTTGGGGGGGTGCATTTGCGTGCGTGCACCCATGCCTGGAAGTCATAGTGACCACTGGTGATTCCTACTGGGGCATGGAGGACATTCAGAGAAGTTGCTTGATAGCCTGCTGCTGCCTCCTGGCCTTGGTATTCCTTGCCAGAGTTGACCCCACTTAGCTTCTGAGATCTGACGGGATCAGGCTTGCCTGAGCCATCCAGGTCAGGGCTTTGCTGCTCCTTCTGGGTTAATCTGCAGCCTTTGAGACAGTAAACCATGCTATCTTATTGAGTAGTCTTTAAACAAAGTAGGTACTCTACTCACTGTACTCTAGATTGGTTAAACCATTCCTTACAGACCAGACTCAAAGAATTGTCATTGGAGACCAGTTATCATCAAGGTGGGATTAGTCCTGTCACTGTAGGGTTCCACAGAATGCTATCTTATCCCCCCGTGGTTCCAACCTGTAAGCAAAGCCTTTACGAGAAATCATTCATCATTCTGGAATTAGATGCAACACCCAGCTCTGTATCTCTCAGTCCAAATCTCCTGGTGATGTGGTAAAGGTCTTGAGCCTGTCTACTGCAGTTAAATAGCTAAGAGTGATACTGAATGCTGACAAGATGGAGGTAATACTGGTTGGACAGACTGAGGTCATGAAGAACATTATACTTCCCACTTTAATGGATTTCAGCTGACCCTTAAGGGCCTAGAAATCATAAATCCAATATTGCTGTGGAAAAAACAAGTTAATGCAGCTGCCAAAAATGCTTTCCTCCAACTCACACTAGCTTGGAAGACTGCCCTACACCCAGACTCTGTCAATCTCACCACCTTCATGCTGCAGTAATACTGAGGCACTCTACAGAGGTCTGCCCTTGAAGTCAACTCCAGTTGGTACAAAATGGCCCATCCAACTTAACTGGTATAAGAAGCGCTGTTAAGGTTGCTTACTATATTTTCTTTACCCAAATGTAAAGAGAAATAAACTTCTTATACATTTGCATTTAAAAATAAAGTTTTGTCATAGGAGAGGTATGACAAAAAGATATATGAAAGCGCTGCATTTAGAAGATAACACTTTAAGTCCAGGACATATGATAAATAAGAGAAAACTATATCAGCATTCTCAAGGGAAAACATATTCTTAAACACAAAATATTGTACTAGATGATCCTATTAGTTGAAACTGCTCCTTATGAGCAAGAGGAATAGAATTCCATAACAAACAAGGGGCCCAAAGATTTCTGGTGCCCTAGGCAAATTACTCTGCCCCCCCAAAAAAACAGGGAAACCACTGCCTACTGTACTTCACCCCACAACATGGGGAATCCATTGCTGCCCCCCACACACACGCACACACACACTGTGAGTAAGCTGTCTTTACTTAAGCCACCCTCACTGGAGCTGGGACTGGGGCTTGCCGTGCTACTATGACTCCCAACAGGAGCAGGATGGGAGGCAAAAATGGTCCTGAAAAGGGCCCTGCTTGCCCAATGGAAGGGGGAGGAAAGGAGGAAGTCGGCTTGCCCACCAACGGAGGGAGGAGAGGAACAGGCTCACTGCAGGCCACCCACTTGGCTGGCGCTTGCCACACCAGACCCAATAGCATGTGTAGGTGGGTGGGGCAGCCACAGATTTGGTTTTGGCACTTCTGGTACTTTGAAGTTTGACAGCTGGACGGCACCCATTGCCTGGCTGCACCGAATAGGCAGGCCAACCCTGCTGTAACAGTATTTGGCTAAATAAAATAGAAGTCCAGTGGCACTAAACACACTAACAAAAAAAATTAATATATGAGCTTTCATGAGTCACAGCTCACTTTTTCAGATTTGTGGAGATGCTGCTTAAGTGGGAAGATTACAAGAGGGGACAAAGGAGTTAAGGCAGAGAGTGAATTTTGTCATGACCCTTTCAAGTGTAAATCTGGAGGGGGGAGTAGAAAAAGAAGAAGAAGAGATTGGATTTATACCCCGCCCTTCACTACCCAAAGGAGTCTCAGAGCGGCTTACAAACTCCTTTCCCTTCCCCTCCCCACAACAGACACCCTGTGAGGTAGGTGGGGCTGCCAGAAACTGCTCTTTTTCAAGAACACCTCTAACAGAACTATGGCTTGCCCAAGGTCAGAGGAGTGGGGAATCAAACCCCGTCCTCCTAGATTAGAGTCTGCACACTTAACCACTACACCAAACTAGAAATGTAAATGTAAATCCAGTCATCAAACTTCAGAGTGTGAGCATTCTGTGAGTCTGAGACAGACTAGCAGTAGCAGCTTACTGCAAATGGCCAAAGACCACTACAATCTTAGATAAAATTGAGCATACATAAAATGCAGGAGTTAATAGGAAATAACAACAAAAACAAGTTAGATAAAAATTAAGAAAAACAAAGATGAAATTTCCTAGCCCCCCCAAAATGGAAACAACAGCCATAACAAACACACAGATCAAGCTATAGCAAGCTGGGCCTGGAGCACAGCTCTAGCTTGAATTTTCATACCCGCCAAAGTGTAGAATGAAACCATGCGGATGCCACATGAGTCTGTATCAGCTAGAAGGAAATAATTTTCTCCACCACCAAACTCAGATCAAGGCTAGACGAGGAAGCTGTAAGAAATTTGGACTACAGCTCCATGTAAAGAGAGCAGAACAAAACATAACGAGGAAGGTCCTCCAGTTCTAAGGCTCCACTGAGACATCGGTGTTTGGCAACAGGTTTTTCAATGTAGTGACCTAGTAATATGGCTGTTGGCATAGTCTGAAAATGAATAGCAGGGAAAGCAACCCCAAGTTTAAGGAAGTTGATATTAAATCTCCAGCAATCCAGACCATAGAACAAATCTAGAGCTCTAGGTAAGACGCCCCTATCAAACGAGGCAGCTAAATGGAATGGTGGTGGTAAGTGCTGTCAAGTTGCAGCCAACTTCTGACAAACCCCTTAGAGACGTTCAGAAGTGGTTTGCCACTGCCTGCCTCTGCATAGTGACCCTGGACTTCCTTGGTGGTCTCCCATCCCAGTACTAAACAGGTGCAACCTTGTTTAGCTTCTGAGATCTGAAGTGACCGGGCCATCCAGGTCAGGGCTCTAAACTAAATACATAGTCACAAGGTTTGGAGCTATGTTTAGAGATGCCGTGGGAATTAGCTGGTAAGAAATAATGATGGAGATCTGATAGTGTGCAGCAGGGTAAGGCGTTGCCTTGAGAGCTGGTTGAAGTATTCCTCTCCTTGTTCAAACCACTAATCAAAGTGACATGCACACAAATCCTGACTGAGAGGAGACCAAGGTCACCCTCCCTCAGGGCCACTGGGGTATGAGACAGAATAGTAGTTACAAAGAACAGATGATAAGAGAGGTTCCTTACAGGTGATGAGTTTAAGTGAAAATTCACATACACAGGTATAAAGTTATACTCTGGTAAAACATATTAAGAACAACCAAACCAAGTATCTATAAAGTAGATCTTGTGGACTTATTAGAAACTGTAGCGAATACTATGACTGACCAACGTCTTATAAATGGTTCAATACTTGTCTTTCAAAACTCTTCTGACCTCCCGTGACAAAAACAGTATTATTACAACACTCATATTTTGGGTCACAACAAAATGTCATCACTTTCCTTCATTCAAAAGCATGAGACATTTTTAGTATTTTGTTTAGCAGCCCCCCTGCAGGGAGGTAGCTGAGTAGCTGACCAGGCCTGTACTCACTGTATACATAGAAACATGCAGTGTTTCTGTCCTTGCTGATCACAGATGTGGCACTTCTTCAGAGGTGCTATGCTACATGCTGTACCTGTTTATTTACATCATGCGCAACTCTATTCAGTATGCAAGGCTGAGGTACCAGGACTTGCCCAACAATGGAGGGGGGGTAGCCATTTGAACCTGGAGTTCCCACATCCCCATCTCCATAGTCAGATGAAGGTGCCTCTTCCATGGGCCTATCCATAGTCTACACAGACTGCCTAGTCTACACAGACTGGCAGCTGCTGTCCAGGATCTCTGGGAAGATACCTTTCACATAGCCTACTGCCTCCTGGAGATTGAACCTGGGCACCTTCAGCATGCAGCTGCTCCCCAGGTTTTCTCGCTAACAGGTCATGGCACTTGTTATTCTTTTGGGCACCTCTTTCGGGGAGGGCAGGAGTATAGAGAACCCAACGCCACCCACTCTCTCCCAACTTGTTCCTGCTGCACAGGAACGGGAGTGGCGGTCCCAGCCTCCAGGTGGGACCTGGGGTTCCCTGGAATTACAGTTCATCTCCTGCCTACAGAGATCAGTTGCCCTAGAGAAAATGGATCATTTGGCACTGTATGGCATTGTACCTCACTGAGGTCCCTGTCTTTCCCAGGCTCCGTTCCCAAATCTCCAGGAATTTCCCAACCCAGCTCTGGCAACTCTTCCCCACCCCCACCCCCCAATTCCCTGCCGGTGGCCAGGAGGGACCTGGCCACCCTGTGGGGTGGGGCAAAGCCCGGCATGCCGCGCTTGCATTGCTCCAAGAGGCGGAGAGTCTGACTGGAGTCGGTATCCCCCATCCCTCCCCACCCCCTGGAATGAAGAGACAGGGAGAGAATGGAGAACCCGCCTGCCTGCCTTTCCCTCCCCGCCTCCTGCCTGCCCGCGCTGGGTGAGCTGGGCAGGAGCAGACACAAACAGGTTACCTTCGCCCTTGCCCAGGATGCGGCAGCACAGCGTCTGCAGCAGGACGTTGGGGGATTTCTGATCCGGACTCGCCATCGGCGCAAGTGGGGGTGGGGGAAGGAGGGAGAGCGAGGGAGGGAGGGAGGGGCCCCCGCCGACGGCCACCCGACCCTCCTGGGGGTGGGGAGGGCAGCGCTTATTTCTCCCCGCCTTCCCGCCCGGCCCGTTATTCAGGGCACCATTTTTAACAGAACCCGCCGAAAAAGGGAGGAGGGTGGGAAAGAAGGGGGGGGGGCCGGCGGGTTTCAAACACGGCCCCCCATAATGCTCCGCAGCCCGGACGGCGCAACACTGAACACCTTCCCCCGAGCAACGACCAAGATGCAGCGAGACAGTTCCCGAGTGCAACAGAGCAGTCATGGTCTTGTTTCGGCCCTGGGCTGCGGACAAACGCGGTACGGAAAAGAACGGGACTGCCTCGCGTCTTGTAGCAGTCACTGGCCGCACATCTTCGGAAGAGCTGCAGCCTGTGCCTGAGGGGCTTGGCTCGCCTTTTTAGGTCTGAGCCCTGTTGACCCTCCTGTCGTCAGGGTTTTTTGCTGTTGTTGTTGTTTTAAGTTGTCGTTGTCACTGCTTCAGTTTGTGCTACATTTAGGTGAATCTTGGATTTCAGGGGGAAGTTTGGAAGTATGCAAAGAAGATTTTCTGGTAGGAGATTCCCGGCTTCGCAGCCTATGAAGTCAATACCGGATCTTCCTTCCAAGATTCCCGATCTTCCGTCCAAGCTCTGATTGGCCTTCGAGCTAACCCTGTATGGTCTGGTACAGTTTAGTTGATGTCGGTATTGTTGGAGTTATTAGTCGCGGAGTACTAATAACCCCGATACTTGAGAAACTGGCCAAACTGTGGTGGCATCAAACAGGGGTGTCAAACATGCGGCCCAGGGGGCAGTTCAGGCCCCCCAGAGAGCTTCTGTCAGGCTCTCAGTGGAACTGGCTGTCTTCTGCTGCTTCTTCCAGTTCTGCTGCTGCTGTGACATTGTAGGTTTGCAGCTTACAGATACACACCTGAACAGCATGCTCAAGATTCCAGCAGCACAGACATTTTGATGTAATAATTCAGAGCAAGAGGTGTCAGTTATCAGACACTGTTAGATAAATAAAATATTGCAAGAGTGCTAATGTTTTAAGTATGTTTTTATTTTAAGTAAAAAAAAAACGTTTGTGTCCTTTATAAAGTTTATATCTCCACTACCTGGCATTACATTTTATGACACACATGGCCCGGCCCAGCAAGGCCTCATTTATGTCAGATCTGGCCCCCATAACAAATGAGTTCAGCACCCCTGGCATAAAGTTTATGTAAAGAAGACACTGCAATAACAGATACACATGCAGGAAAATGAGGTATAACGGAGTACACCGTCTGAGACTGGCGACAGTGGATACACATTTAAATGATAGTTCTCTTTTTTCAAAATCTTGCAAATAACAAAGAAAGGTTCTAGCCCCTGTCTTTATTGTGCTGATTTTCTATGCGCAAGGATAGGTTTTAACATGCCTGTAGCCTGCCTGTTAAATGTCAGGGCTGTTCTGGCACGAACTTTAGCTCGTTTGACTTTGTTGTGCTGGCTATTCTTGACCTTCTGTCTCAATCTCATTCTTCATTACTCCTTCCAGACTGTCTGAACTTCTTCCTGACCACTGCTTGTTTCTTGGATTCATAAGAATATTGCAGTGCATAGATGGGCAGATTGCGTTCTCCATTTCTCCTTCCAGACTGTCTAAACTTCTTTCTGTCCCCTGCTTTTCTCTTGAATTCATAAGAATATTGCAGTACATAGATGGACATATGTCTCTGGATATATTTATTACTGTTTCCAGCTCCTGAGAGTGGGATTGCCAATCTCCATGCTGGAAGTCTTCTGGAAATACAGTGGATCTCCAAACTACAGAGATAAGTTGCCCTGCACAAATGCACAGAGATGGAAGAGACAAATGGGATGGAGGGAGCCAGAGAGTGACAGCTACATAACATTCCTGTAAAGGGAAGAAAAGAGACATGAACATACTCTTCCTTCAGTGCAGGTCTTCCCACCAAATTCCATCTTTCCAAAAACCACTGTTGCTGGCCCAGTAATAGTCCATTATTACAGGCTATCTTGCACTGGAAAAAAAATCATCTTCAAGGTTGTCATGGTCTCTGATCTCTTTTGTTCCAGGGGATTAGCTTGGACCTCCTTTCTGTGAAAGATGCTAGTCTACCTGTTTGGTCCTAGCACACGGGTAGCTATAGGGTGGCTGTCTTTATTTATCCTAGAGTTTACAAAAACATCCTTCTCAATTTGCAGTTACAACTAGCCATTTTCTTTCTATCTTCCATCTCTTTTTGTAAAATTATTTGGCTACTTCATAATTCAGTATTAAGATCTATGGTGTTTTCTAGATTTTTCTAAATGGTATCTCTGACCTGATGGCCCTCTTGACACTGCATTGTATTTCTTTGTGATTATCATACACACTGAGAAATAGGTACATTTATTTAGGGAATATATTGACTCTCCTGGGGAAACTGGCCAAGGCTGCTTATAAAATAACATAAACTTTAAAAACCTATAAATTGAAACCCAAGCATTAAAAAAAATCATTGAGCAGCTTACAATGAATTTAACAATTTTCATACTAAAAGCACATGGATCGAACTCAAACGGTTGTTGGTGATCAGCTATCGTCAGTTTGGGAGTTGTCTCGTGAGGTTCCACAGGGTGCAGTCTTATCCCCCATGTTATGCAACCTCTTTAAAGCCTTAATGAGAAATCATTCGTAGCTTTGGAGTTAAATGTGATCTATATGCAGTGGACACCCAGCTTTACATCTCTCTATCCAGCTCACCTGGTGATGCAGTAGAGGTCTTGAGCCACTACATGACAGGTTCGAACAGCTGAAAGCAAATATATTGAGACTGAACCCAGGCAAGGCAGAAGTGATGCTGGATGGGAAGGTGGGTGTCTTTAAGGACATTGTGCTTGTGACTTTGCTGAGGTTCAGCTAACCCTTGTTGACTCAGCTGAGAGCCTTGGGGTTATACTGGTCTCACTACTGCTGCTGGAGAAGCAAGTTAATGCAGCCGCCAAAAAAAATGTTTCCTTCCAATGCTGTTTAGCTCAGAAGATGGTCCCCTACCTTCACTACGCCAGTCTGGCAACCTGGATACATGCCATGGTAACATCAAGACTACTGTAATGCATTCTACATAGGTCTCCCCTTGAAGTTAATTTGGAGACTCCAGGTGGTACAGAATGCTATGGCACAACTTTATCAGGAGCTATGTGGAGCACAGGTATCACTGCCATTCTGCAGTCACTTCGTTGGCTGCCCATCAGTTACCAGCTTCAGTTCAAGGTTTGAGTCACATACAAAGCTGTGAGTCAGTTGAGACTTGATGGCACTTTCCTCCACCACCTGATATGGTTTTGCAATTTTGGTGATTGGCATGATTCACTCACTTTGAAATTAGATATGTCTGGTATCTGACAAAGTGAGCTTTTGAGTCACGAAAACGTGTATGTTGATCTTTAAAAGTACCATGGACTCAGATTTGCTCTGTATTGTTAACACTAGGTGGCAGTGCAGAAGCTATGGAAAAACAGCAACTGGACTTTTAAGTCCCGTAAACTCTTTTGTTCCAGGGGATTAGTTTGGTGTTCTTATAGCTTGTACCTAGGTTACGACCTCTCATCTTGTTTGAACCATACTGATATTGTAGAGTATTCATAATAAAATTGTTCTGAGACTAGGACACCTGAGCATCTGCAATGTTACATGCAGTTCCAGGGCTCTTTTTGTAGCAGGAACTACTTTGCATATTAGGTGAGCTCTTCTTACGGGGGCTACTGTAAGCTCTGGGAGGATTGGCTACATTAGGGACATGTCGCCTAATATGCAAAGGAGTCCCTGCTACAAAAAGCCCTTCTGAGTTTGCCATACCAAGTGCTTATGATGAGCAAACCAGCCTACTCTAATGACCTTTACTATATCATTATTTCTGGCCCTGTTATCTCTACCCCCTCCTTCTGTCCCTCTCTGTCTGTATCTGTCAGAGCAGCCCTTATTCAGTGCTGACTAAACTGTTCAGCATCACCCCCAACAGTCTTCGCCTCATAAGAGCAGTTTCCCCACAGTCTTCAATAAAGGCCTAAAGATCAAGAATAAAATAAATCTTTAATAACTTATCAGAATTCATGGGAATCACAGATAACTGGCAACAATCAGTAGACAGACAAATTAGGCAGAATATACAAAAAGATAGTTAATCCTATATTTACAAAGAGCCTTGGGTCCAAGTGGCACAACTTGATAGGGCCTGCCTTTGATATTGTTGCCTTGATACGGAATATCAATCCAGGACAACAGTTTTATGAATTTTCCTGAAGTCAGAAATAAAGAGATGTGAAGGCCTACAAAAAACTTGGGAGGAAATCAGAAAAAAGCAGTGTTCCTCCTCCCCTCTATTTTTCCAATGCAAAAATTGGAGGAGTACTGAAAAAACTTCTGTTTTCTCTTTCATAATGAATGAAATGCTTTTAAAGACAAGGTGAGCATGCCGTAAACATATACAGTTGTTAAATATAAGGTGTAGTTCTGCATCTAGAAGGATACCTAATCTTCGTGTGGGGAGCATGCAGGGCTTTCATGGCTTTTGTTGTCCTTTTATCCTGACTTTTCCCTTCTGGTAGACCTTTTCACCTCTCCCTCAAAGGGCTGTGGCACATATACCCACAGACTGGGTAAGAAGTAGCTTATTGCCCTACATTGGTGGAGGGGAAAAAGAAGGAGATGGGAGCAGAAACTGCACCAAAGTCTCAGAGGAAAACTCTGAAAATTTCATTGAGAACTGAACTCTCTCTAATCAGTAGCCGCAGAAGGCAGCTGGCTCTGCAGATATTATTATTGACCCTTTGTGTGACCCTGTGGCAAAGATCCTTAGAAGTCCCACTTCTCCTCCTGGGCTCTGAACCAAGCCTTGTGATTTATGCCTCATGCAAATCCCAGTGACTGTCAGCCAGTCAGAGCCCACAGAACTCCACTGGAAGGGAGGGGGTAATCAAATCTCCCTTCTGGGTTTATGCACTTTGCTTGAGAGCCAGTTTCACTTTATATAATGATGTCATCCACACATAGCAGTTACCCTATTAAATGCTTTATTGTTCTGTTAAATAAACCTTTGTTGTTCATCTCCATCTGTGTCTTGTCTGTTAAGTTGAATATCTAAGAAAAAGGTATCTCTGTTTACCTCATAAATAAGTACAGGCTTGGTGTAGCAGGTTTCCAAATAAGAGACGCCATCAGTCCAAAAGCTTGTGTCTCCCTTCTTATTTGATTTTGGGCAGTCAGGGTTTAAAGAACCTATAGGAGAAGCTGGGGTGAAATTGCCTTAGAGCCTTCCTCTCGCACACATAAACTCCATAGACCTTTTTCGAACCAAATAATATTATGTTATTTACCACAAAGCTTGTGTTTTCTGTTTAAAACTTTGTGTTTTCTGTTTAACTCCCATTTTTTCTCCTTTTTAAATGGCAAAATTTAAGGTACATGTACTAAGATAGCATAGGGGCATCAGCTTGCATTTTTCTCTCAAGTATTGGGTATGTTTGCAATTTTGCTTGTAGAAACTGGCATTTATACCTTTTAAATTCCAAAAGTATGTGAAATATTGCAATTTTATATGCTAAGTAAGTTAATGCAATAAAATTAGTGTAGGTTTGATATGGCAGTAAATATTTATTTATTTATTATTAATTGCACTTATATCCCATCCTCCCCGTGAGCGGGCTCAGGGTGGCTTACAAACAGGGGCAACATGTGCCAAATATAAAACATTAAAACAGCATAAAAACAACCATATCAACAATAATAAATGCTTAATGATGTTACCAATTTAATCAAATCAAGATGGTGGCGTATAGATATTACCCAAAAGCCCGCTTCAGTGATACCAGACCATCGCAGTACTGTAGCTAGATCTCTGTCCTGGGCCATCCCATCGCCCCGCTGTTACCACAAGATCGTTGGTAGTGGTGGTAGTGGTAGTGGCAGCTCCTAATTGAAAGCCTGGCAGAAGAGCTCCATCTTGCAGGCCCTGCAAAACTGTGAGAGGTCCCACAGGGCCCTGGTCTCCACCGGGAGCTCATTCCACCAAGTAGGAGCCGCCACTGAAAAGGCCTTGGGCCTGGTTGCAACAAGCCTGGCCTCCCTGAGGCCTGGGATCCCCCCCCCAAAAAAAGGGGACATACACCCCATGGCTTTAAATTTCTGAAAATTTTACATCTCTAGTCAGAAATTAGGGTTGCAGGCTCACATTTTCCCTAACAGCCAGCTCTTGACCAATCACTTCAAAAGTCTGGACAAAGGGTTAAAGATACCACTGAGGAAAATTAGAAGTGTTCCATCATCGCTCTTTTGACAACATGGCCAGATGGTGAAATGAAGCCAGGATTCAATTTAGTTACTAGCTTCATCACTATATACATGTCACTCCCTTGCTGGGAGGTAATTTTAGGACTCAGTCACCTCATCACACGGTTGAACCTGTGGTATTCTAGGTGCACTGTTTATCCTTTCATAACAGCACTACTTCTGCTTTTCATCTGACTCAGGAGATGTTCTAGATTAGTGCTTGGAGGTAATAATGGTAACTGAAACTCAATCCAGACAAGAATGAGGTATTGTTGGTTGATAATAAGGCCTGGTGGAGGAAAATGGAGACACCTTGTTTTGTATAGCTGTGTGTGAAGCACGGCTCATTTCCTGCAGGAGCGCACAGGAGCAAAGCTCCGGCAGTAAGGAGCTCAGGGGGCGGGCACATGCAGCAAGCCCCACCCCCTGCTCCAAGCAGCCCCCTCAACTTTCCTGGCCTGCTGGCCAACCCAGCAGAGCACTGCCACAAGCTGGCCCTCAAGCTACTCCACCACTGTGTGGGCTGTGGCACCCAGCCCACCCAGGCTCTGCCTGTCTTCATGCCGACCCTGGCATGGCGCCTCTGCAAGGTGGGCCACGGTGACTCCTATGAGGCCTGCAAGGAGCTCCACCCCAGCCTCCTGCGCCTACTCGACCTCCTCCTGTGCCTCTGCCCCACCAGTGCCCTGGCCCCCTACCTGCTCGAGGCCATGCGCATCCTCTGTGCCAGCCTCCTCAACCCATGAGCAGCCACACACTTTCCTGCGCTTGCTGGCCATCCAAAAGAGTCCAGTGGCACCTTTAAGACTAAGGTTTATTCAGGTACAAGCTCTCCCTCCTCTGTGAGGGCAGATCTGCTCATTCCTTGCCCCCAAGGCTAGTAATCCAAAAGAGTCCAGTTGCACCTTTAAGACCAAGGTTTATTCAGATATAAGATCTCCCTCCTCTGTGGGGGCAGATCTGAGCACTCCCCCGCCCATAGCTAGCAATCCAAAACAGTCCAGTGGAGCCTGAGTGGTGGGTGTTGCCTTCTGACACACTTCCAGTGATGTCAGGGGGTGTGGCATATGCAAATAAGTCATGCTAATGAGTTATGCTAATGAGCTCCTTCATCTATTTTTCTGCAAAATGACCCCTGGTGTGAAGACTCTGGTGGAACTCAGGTAACAAGTTATGGAGTTTATTCATAGTGACCAACCTGATCCTTCTCTGGTGAACTTTAACTCAAAGCAAGGGGGTTTCATGAAGTTCTTTTTTGTGTGTGCCATTTTTATGGTAGGCAAACTGTCACCCAGGAAGTAACCTGTGAGGGTTTAAGGTAAGAGTCCGGCAGCACCTTAAGGACTAACAAAATTTGTGGTAGGGGATGAGCTCTCATGAGTCACTGCTCACTTCTTAAGATGCAGCTAGAGTGTGAGTCCATCATAAAAGCTCACATTCTACACAAATTTTGTTAATCTTTAAGATGCTTTTGGATTCTTATTCTTTTCTACTGCTATAGACAAACTAACACGGCTACCCATCTTTATCTCCATGTGAGAATTTAAGGCTTCCTCCCCCATCTGCTTGAAGGGTGCAGATGTAATAGACCTCTTATTCCCTTTTCCTGTTTAGGTTATTCATTAGGAAATTCCTTGTCCACCCTATAACCACATGAGTCTTGAGGTAAAAATCAACAAATAACTTTTTTAAAAAAATCACTGGAAAAGAGTAAAGGCTTAGGTAGAAGGGCAAGGCTATTTGTCTGGGTCAGACCTCGCCACATTGATCCATGCAACCATCACCTCCAGATTGGACTACTGCAGTTTGCTCTACATAGGGCTACCCTTGAAAATGCTTCGGAAACTGCAGGTGGTCCAGAAGGCAGCTTCCAGGTTACTGACTAGAACATCATGGTCAGCTCGTATTACTCCAATCCTGTGGCAGTTGCACTGGCTACCAATTAGCCTCCAGATCCAATTCAATATGTTAACCTTTAAAGCTTGTAACAGTCTGGGACCTTCATACCCAGGGCTATTTTGGGGCAGGAACGCACAGGAACTGAGTTCCTGCTGGCTCCCGAGTTGGCCACACCCAGCAGGAACTCATTAGCATAATAGGCCACACCCAACAGCAGAAACTCATTAGGATTGGCTACATTAGGGGTGTGTGGCCTAACATGCAAAGACGTTCCTGCTCCAAAAAAAGCCCTGGGTTTTGGCAACAAACAAAGTAAACAGAATAAGAAGCAAAAGGTGGGTGTGGCTGGATGACCACACTTCTGGTAACATGGGGGTGTGACCTAATATGCTAATGAGCTGTACTGTCGGGGTGTGGCCTAATATGCTAATGAGTCTCTGCTGTTGGGTGTGGCCTATTATGCTAATGAGTTCCTGCTGGGCTTTTTCTACAAAAAAAGCCTTGTTCACACCTATGGGACCACCTCTCCCGTTACAACCCCTGCTCTCCCTTTAGTCATCTTCTAGGGACCTCTTGCAGGTACCTGGCCCCAGGCTAGCTCAGTTAGTTGTCACCAGGGGAAGGGCCTTCTCAGTTGTGGCCACTACCCTGTGTGATGCACTCTCAGATGACACCTGTGCCCTGCCGGACTTGTTAGTTTCTGCAGGGCATGCAAGGATGAATTGTTTAGGTTGGCCTTTAGAGGGTAACCACATGTTTGGGCTGTTTTAATAGTGGTATGGTGATAGCCACATATTTTAATAAGTTAATATTTTAATATCAATGTTTTATATTTGTTATTTGTTTTTATGTTGTTTTAACGTATTGGTTTTAATGTTGTAAGTTATTGCGAGACCCTTCAGGTGAGCAGCAACTTAAAAAAATCTAATAAATAAATAGCAGTTGGGAAAGTAACAAGTGAGCTATTTGACTATGTGTTGCTGAAAACCATACAGTTCTTTTAAAATATGAGTATTTTAATGCATAGGCTTCCTTCTACAGAGTCTTCTGTCATCATTATGGGGATGATGCTTAATGTGAAAAGAATATGTTAACCAAGTGTTCATATGATGCATCTGTACTCATTCTTACTCATGAACATTACATGCCAAGAGCTCTGTCCTTTTTGTTTGTTTTGTTTACCAAGTTTCTGCATCTGTTTTGTCTGAATCAAAGCTTCATCAAAACAGGTAACAAGTGCTTGCACTGTTTCACTTGTTTCAGCAGAAGATCAGAAAAGTATGGTACTATGCCAAAAAGTAAACTGTTAAAGCTGTTTGGTTGAAAACAGTTGTTTGAATAACTGAGTATTGTTGCAAGAGTTAAAGGACATCTTCATCACTAATTGCAAACCCCACAGGGACTCTGCTATCCTAATATAGTCTTTGATTACATCAGCAGCCACACATCTTTGCATGGCAGAGAGTTCTTTGTGCTTTTCATCACTCTGAACATCTTTTTTGAGTGTTTTCAGAGGTTCTCTGTTTCCTCCTTTGTGTTTCTGAACAGGCACATGAAACTGTCTTATACTGAATCAGGTCCATGATCCTTCAAGATCAGTATTGTCTAGTCAAACTGGCTGTGGCTCTCCAGAATCATAGATAGAAGTCTTTTATAACACCTCCTACTTGCTTCTTTTAACTGAAGATGCGAGGGATTGAACCTAGGACCTTCTGCACAAAGCAGAGTCTCTTCCACTGAGCCACAGCCCTTTCTCAGTATTACCTAACTTGTTCTTGCCTTTGAATTAAAACATATTGCAATGGAGTGTTCTAAAATTAATTTTCAGCTTTTTTTATGTAATGATCCTTGTGCAGGAGTTCCTTGTGTAGGTATAATGCTCAAGCCATATTACTTGGTTCAAAAGTTGTATAACACAATTTACAATAAGCTTTTTTATTCATTTCCAGCAACTAGTGATAGCCATGGAATGAAGTCAGCATGAAGTTTTCTATCCAGCCATTACAGGTTAAAAAACTGTGCTCTTAAAGCCATCTTCAAAAAGTAATTCCAAATCTAGGCTTCCATAGAAGCACTTCTGTACACTGTGTAATTAGTACATCAGCAGCTACAAAGGTGCTATCTATCCCAGCAGCCTCTAGGAGAGACCAGTATAAAGGTTCCCTTACTTGAAAGCCAGTCGAATCCGACTCTAGGGTTGCGGTGCTCATATCCATATCAAAGCCGAAGAGCCAGCACTGTCTGAAGACGTTTCCATGGTCATGTGGCCAGCATGAGTAAACACCAAGGTGCACGGAACGCTGTTACCTTCCCACCGAAGTGGTACCTATTTACTTGCAATTTCTTGCTTTCGAACTGCTAGGTTGGCAGGAGCTGGAACTAGAGACGGGAGCTCATTCCGTCTTGCAGCACCCGGGTCTTGAACTGCTGAACCACTGACCTTCCACAGCCTGCAGTTCAGCATCTTAACCACTTGAGCCACCGCAGCTCCTTGAGACCAGTATGGGCACTCCTAAAAGATCCTTGAGCCAAAAGGCCAGGGTGTGCTTTCCCTAAATCTCTTAGCCTTATGAAGTTAGGAGTTTAGGACTGAGTTTCAGATGGCCCCATAAACTCTAGGCCACTGATACCCACTGCAAGGTAAGGGTGCCTCTGCTACTGGTCTATTGATCAAAGCTTCATTGATAGCAAGCAATTTTTGCAGTTTTTCTAATGTTATGCAACAGCTCATTAGCTTCCTGATTAGCCCATGGAGGTCTTCATACAACATAATGTGTCAGTTGTTCTGGTGGTGCTTTTCTGTCATGTCCAGAAATGAAAACTGCAGGTGCAAATGGAGGGTGCAGAGTTTTCCTGTGCAAATCACCACCAGCCAACTGACACAGGGAAGGCACCAAGGAGTGTGGCTTACCCAGAGCTACCTTCTGAGGATATCGTGGGAAGCCTGAAGTTCTATAGCTATAAGAGACAAAATATTTCTTGTAATAAAAATAATTCAGGCCAGCAAATATGCTCTTAGTGCACATGGAAATTAAAAAGAAAATCTCTAAAAAGTCACACACAGATTGTTCATCTAAGCGCTGATGCTACACCGATTCTTCATCAGATGATTTAGGCACAAATGAAAACACTAATGAATCAAGAACCTGGACAGGTGTTCCATGACGGGGCGCACAGTACAGAGGGGAGACCCTATCCCCATGAATGCGGGTGGGAGGTGGTACATAGGTGCTCATTGCCTAAACCACGGGTCCTCAAACTACGGCCCGCGGGCCACATGCAGCCCGCCGAGGACATTTATACGGCCCGCCGGGTGTTTATGCCGCCGCTGCTTGTCTGTCTGTTTTTTTTTTACATGAGAAGGAAGCAGTGACAAATATGGAACCAGACATTGACCATCTCATTAGCCAAAAGCAGGCCCATAGTTCCCATTGAAATACTGGTAAGTTTGTTGATTTAACTTTACTTCATTTTAAATATTGTATTTGTTCCCGTTTTGTTTCTTCACTTCAAAATAAGATATATGCAGTATGCGTAGGAATTTGTTCATAGTTTTTGTTTTTACTATAGTCCGGCCCTCCAACGGTCTGAGGGACAGTGAACTGGCCCCCTGTTTAAAAAGTTTGAGGACCCCTGGCCTAAACGATAGACATGCGGGGCAGCTAGTCAACATCGGTGTCCTGTTCCCTATGATGACGATGGGGAGCAAAACTTCAGCTATGCTCAAACGAACCACTCAGGGCTCTCCTTTGCCCTCTTCCACTGTGTGTCCGTCTTTGCAATGTTCCCTGCCTGGCAGCTGTGGCTGACGTTGACATCAGGTCGTGAGCAATGCTCCCTCTAAGCTGTGGAGTCTTGTGAGCAAAAATTCTACTTTGTGAGCTACCAGCATTAAAGTGGTGAGCGAGCGATTTGGCTACTGCATAAATTAGTTTGCTCAGTCTGAAGCCATCCTTCCTGAGCTAAGACAAAAATCTGTGAGCTGGAGGCTAAAAAACTGTCAATTAACTCAGCTTAGAGGGAACACTGGTCATGAGGTATTCCCCACAGTGCTATGTAGTATCTCTCTTGTGCTATGCCTGTGTCTGCATCTTCCCTACCTGGGAAAACTGAACAAGGTGGGGGTGGGGGGGCAGCGGCAGATTATCCATTAAGCAGACTAAGCACATGCTTAGGGCACCAGGGCCAATGGGGGCACCACAAAGTTGGGAAAAGGGTGAAAAGAAAAGAAAAAACGAATGAAGATTTGTAAAAAAATAAAATAATAAAACTAGAACTTTATGTAGCCAAAGCTTGGCTTAGTTTGTACAGTATATTGTGTTATCATATGAATAATTTTTTTGTATTGCTGCAACCTGCATTGTATATCTGGTCAGACAGGTCAACAACTAAAATGGACTGGGTCAGCATGGAAAGGAGAGGGGCACCAAGACTGGTCAGTGCTTAGGGCACCAATGAACCTTAATCCACCCCTGGCAGGGGGTGTAGAAACTGGAACCTATGCTTATGAAGCTTTCTGGAGTTTGACACCATGGGCATCCATCCTTTTCTCCCTTCCTTCTGGCAGTCCACCTGTAGTTGCAGGTGGTGTGACATCAGGGGTGTTTTTCACTTATTCCCCTCTACAGAATAGCCATAGGATGCTGCTGATTAGTGATGCCCCTGCTTCTCTGCTTCCACTATCAGGGTATTTGGGTGGGGCTGCTACTAAGTAATGGTGTTGCATCAGTCTTGGAGCTGGAGCAGCTTGGTGAGAAGAGAATGTCCAGCTCTGCCTCCATGCACTGCTAACACCTCCCACTGCTGTGCTGGCATACCAGTTACACCTAGCATGGCATCAGCACTGTGCCTGGAGGACTGGCCACTGGTATATCTCCAACTGCAGCAGCTTTGGACCTAGTCATCCTAAACCCTTTTGTGCTTAGGATGATGCTGTGGATATTGGGTTTCAGGAGTTGCTAATCTGGCTTCTTCATTTATGATGCGAGGGTGTGCATGTATTCTTCATCGGGGGTCAGCTCCCACTTTGAAAAAGAAGACTGAAAGCTAAAGCACTATACTTGTAAGAATGGCAGCCAGAGGAAACAGACATACAAGAATGTTCAAAAGATAATTGTGTTTTGTTTTCTAAGTTTCTTTTCCTGTGAATATAACAAATGGATAATTGCCATTAATGACTTGATATATAGGGACTTCTTTACAAAAATGCTTTCCCCCAATATCTGAGCAGTAGTATATAACTGTTTACAATGGAAAAATAGGCAAGGGAAAAGGAAAAAGTAGTCTTAATATACCAAATTCTGAAAATAAAATTTCATTCACAATTATTCATATTTGCATGTTTCATTACATGAGTGTGCTGAGGCTCTAACTTCATTTTTAGGATTTTAGTTATATTTCATTCATATCGTTTGTTTCTGTACAACACAAAACTTTTCTGGAAAAATAAATTGGAGTGAAAAAGCTATATACCACTACGCATAGTTTTAACTGACTTATCTGAACACACAGTCAAGTGTATTACAACACTGAAAAAAGGAATCAGAAAAAATTACTTTACAAATATATTCTGTGACCAGATCCTCTTCTGGTGGTTTCAAAACAGAAGTGGTTCCTGAATTGAGATGAGAAATTATGTACCCTTCTTAATGCTGCAAGTGAATATAAATTTTCTGGAGACAAATATAAATTATCGCAGAATGTACTTCAAGAGTGCCACAGAAAAATATAGTGATTTGTTAATGAGTTCATAAGCAAAAAATTTTTTGCAAGTATATTTGATTAAATTTTCAACTGTTCACGAGGAAACAACAACATGACATAAACCGATACCATAAATATACAGAGTGTAGTGCAAAAATGTAGTACAAGAAGCAGTTTGTAAAATTAGCAAGTACGCTATCATGGCATTCAAGGTGTTTAAGAATATTAGTGCAAGAAGATGCCATATCAACTATAATCCCACAAAGCTAAAGTTTAAAGGTGGGCAAATAAACCGTAATACCGATTTTTAGGATTTTTCATATACAGACCCTTTTTAGTGGTAAGGTAAGACAGGACCGGAAACCATTGTTCTGCAAAATTCGAATTATAATTTGGTGATTCAGAGAGATGAATTTGATCAGATAATTTAGCCATTACAAAGAAATCCCCCAGTTTTGAGTAACAATCGGAGGTTGTTTATCCTTCCATCTTGACGCCAACACTAGTTTTGCTGCCATCAGGAGAATAGAAATTAGGTCCCATATATGTTCAGGAATATTGTGATCATGCCAAAAGTTGAGAATTGATTGTGTTTTAGCCTTTCTTGATGTAGTTCATCAAATATAAACTTCCATGAGCAAAATTTTAACATTTTAAGCTCACTAAGCAATATCAAACATTACATATATGCAGGACTTTTTTTCTGGAAAAAGAAGTACCTGAACTCTCAAGGGGGAAATGAAGTTCTCAATCTGTATATTGAAAACATTTTTAAAATAATTTTGTTGAAGAGGTTCCGGAACTCCGTTCCTGCACATTCCCCTAGAAAAAAAGCCCTGAAAATATGAAACAAGCCTTTTTGCTTCCTGCACAATCACAAGACTGAAAGCAGGTGTTGCTTGCGATAATGACCAAAAAAAAAACCCATTTGTATGCTATTTGGTTTGGATCTTGACTGCCCCATCCAGCCACTTCAACCATCCTGAGACATTCCGTGCAGAGAGGTTTATATGTGTGAAGTACATCGCCCTCTAGTGTCTAAAGGCACCCTAAACCTGTGTTCCCTGGCTTTATAATGTTCACTGAAATCCAGCCTGAAGCTCAGAAACTGGAGACTTTCATCAGAACTGGTGGTCAGGAACACCAAGAACTGCTACACAATGCCCTAGAAGAAGAAAAAAGTAAGTTAAAGATACATATAAATTTGTAAATACTACAATGGAATGATTTTGATAGCCAGTGTGCATAGCGGTTACAGTGTCAGGTTAGGATCTGGGAGTACCAGGCTCAGATTACCACTCTGCCATGGAAGTTTTCTGGGTGACTGTCATGGGACCCACCCTCAGTTCGTTCCGCCTAGGCAATGCCTTGTACCAAAGGCAGAATGAATAAGGCTAAAGACCATTAGAAGGTTGTTTTAAAGAAAAACAAAACTTACTTTATTAAACCTATCAAGTATCAGCACTCTCCAGGCAAGACGCCAGCTAGACACTTCACCAGAATTTTAAACAATACAAGTCTTATTTTCTAAAGAGATAATAAGCAAGCAAATAAACTGGCAAAGATTTCTCCTACAAAGCATGCACACAGGAGCTCCTGGACTGACCAGTGGCCTTCAGGAGAGAAAAAGAGTCTCACTGAATCCCAAAAGTCAGTGCTGAACTGCCCAAAAGGACTCCAATTTATATAGAATTGATCAAAGATTTTTGCGTGGGCTGTTACAAATGTTAATGACCGAGTGCTTTTGAAAATCGTGGGACCATCTCATGAGGAGATGTCCTTACATTCCAGGATTTATATTTTATTTACAAAATAACACAAGATAGCACTTCCAATTCAAAATGACAACCATGTAATCAGAATGTTCTTTTTGTGTTTGTAGTGCGAGATAAGACACATGACACTGTCTGCTGAAGCCTAAGTAGGGGTGTAAAAACTATGGGGGGGAAACATGAGTTTTCTTCTGTATACAGAAAAAAAAAGCCTTATAAAACAAAGAGACAGGCATTGCATGTTGGGAGTCTGGCCCTGTGTGCTGAAAGCTGCTTGCTAACTAAAAGAAGGTAGGCAAGGCGGGATATAAATCTAAAATAATAAATAAATAAATAAATAAATAAATAAGAGGAACAGAAGCAGCTATATGATTTCTGTATATAAAAGGTTCAATTATCTGATCCAAACTTTTTACTCCCCTCGGTGGGGAGGGCGGATAAATAAATAAATAAATAAATAAATAAATAAACTATTAAAATTCTCTTACAACAGTGACCTTGGGTCAATCACACTCCCTCAGCCTAACCCACTTCACAAGGTCATTGTGAAAATAAAATGGAGGGGAGAAGAATGATGTAAGTGGCATGGTGACCCCACTGTAGGGAAAGGCAGGGTATAAGTGAATGAATAAATAAAATTTGTGTGATTCTACATCAGATGTTAAAAATCCCAAACAGAAACTAGTAAGGTGGCGGGGGGAGCTGCTGTACTGCCCCATCCCCACAAAAGCATCTGGAAAGTTAACTTTAGAAGATAGCTAGACTTCAATGAATTGAGAGGACTTGAAAACCTTTTTCAAAGTGGTCATGAAACTTGTTCCCACCAGAATGATTTATATGGCTAGACAGCATTCTAGCTTTTGTGGTCAAGCAGGACTCTTAAGAACTCTGAACTTCTCCAGTGGGCACCCTGTCTGAATTGGTGGAGGTGGTGCTGGAGACACCAAACCTGATCAGTGAAATTTATAATAAAGTCATGTATGTATGTATATGCATACCTCCCCCCCCCGGTTGTTAACCACTTACCAGCACACCACTGTATTAAAGTCAACTTTGAGATTCCAGTTGGTACACATTGTCACAGCTTGACTACTTTCAGGAGCTAGATGGGACATGCATATTACACCCACTCTGCAGCTACTTCATTGACTGCCTATCAGCTACCAGCTCGATTTAAGATACTGACTATCACATATCTACAGGGCCACCTCTCCCCATATTCCCCACCACTACAGTTTCCCTCATCTAAGTAGGGTCCTCGGCAGATACCGCCCTGCAAACAGGTGAGATCAATGACTGCCCGTACACATGCATTTTCTGTTGTGACCCCCACATTGTGGAATGGCCCAGCTGAGAAGGACAAGAAGGCTACCATGCTCCTGTCATTCCACAAATTATGTAAAACAAAGTTGTTCAAGACAGCTTTTCTGTAAAGGTAATAGGACTATACTATAACAGTTGTTCAGAAAAGCACTTTATAAAGGGAAAGGGACCATGGATTATACCACTATTTATTGCATGTATAGTAAGTTTGCTGCACATACTTCTTCATTATATGTATGCACACTCTGTATCATGTCTAATGTGCTATGCTCACTAGTACACTGCTATTTCAATGTCCCCTCATGTTGATTGTATCGACCTACGCTGCACTTATTAGATGTCTCTTCGTATGGACTGTTAATGTGTGATGCACTTTGAGTCTCAGTGAGAAAGGCAGACTTATAAATAAAGTATAAGCTACAGATTCTCTTGTCTGTGCTTTAAAAATTAAATATTAAATAAAGTAAATCAATCAATAAAGAAAAATGTAATGGCTCAGTCTTTAACAATCTATTAATTCTAATGTTTTAGTAATTTTATGTTTTAGTATTTTGTTTTACTTCAAGTGTCCTCCCAAGCAGATTCTCTGGAGAGCTGGCATATAAATCTTCTAAATAAATGTAGGCCATTCTGTGTTTGAAGAAATATTATATGAGGTGTTTGATTATTCCTATTAAGAAGGGATGTCACATTATTTTCCCATGAAACAATAATGGAACAGACCATACTTTACTGGTATTGCTCTTCCTCCAAGTCCCATACTATCCAGAAAATGTTGCATGAGCATGCACTTTACAAAAAGGACAACAAAGATACTGAGAGCCAGTTTGGTGTAGTGGTTAGGAGCACGGACTCTAATCTGGGAGAACCAGGTTTGATACCCCACTTCTCCACATGCAGCTGCTGGTGTGACCTTGGGTCAGTCATAAGTCCTTTCGGAGCTGTTCTTTCAGGAGCAGTTCTTGAAAGAGCTCTCTCAGCCCCACCTACCTAACAGGGTGTCTGTTGTGGGGAGAGGAAGGGAAGGATATTGTAAACCACTCTCCTTCAGGTAGTGAAGGGTGGGGTATAAATCCAATCTGTTCTCTTCTTCTCTCTTAATAGATCATTTATATTCACAGTCATCATTAATATTTTGAAAAAATATTAATACTTGATAGAAATGGGTAAGAAGCTGCTGCTATGAACACATTTTTGTTACTGAGTCTTGAAAGTTTTTCTGCCCTGGCCCCTGCCTGGTATTACATGCTCCCAGTCAAGATTAGGGCCCTGCGGGATCTTCTTCAATTCCGCAGGGCCTGTAAGATGGAGTTGTTCCACCAGGCCTTCAATTGAGGCAGCAGATGTCTCCATATGGCCTCCCTGAGGTAGTTGTCACCCATCTACTTATCAACCCAAATAATATGCCAGGGAACCCACACCCAGCTGATTTGTTAGAAGTGTGACTGTGTTTTAATGTTTATTAATTTTAAATTGTTTACATTGTTTAATTTTAATTGTATTTATTGTATGTTTTATGATGTTACCCGCCCTGAGCGGGATGGGTGTTGTGATTCACTGGTTTTGGTAAGGCTGGCCTAGATGAGTTTGATCTAGTGTCAAAGGGAATGACAGCTAGTGCCAGCATGTGACTGCAAAGAGGCTGGCTATAACCGGTTTGAGGCAGTTCAGCCTGACACTGAGTATTGCATTTGGATTGCATCAGCTGTGTGCTGATTGGCCAGAGGCTGTATAAATGTACAGGGTGTACAGTGGTTTTATGCTCTTCACTTGGTTTGACTGCAGCGGAGCACTTTGACACTGAGAACTGTATATAGGTGGTGGCAGAGTGTAAATAAAATTCACTTTGTATTTGCACCTAAGTTCTGGACTCCAGTCTTCTTTGGGTACTCTAACTCCCTTTGGGCACTAACATGCCAGCCAGCATTGCGTGCGCCTCAACAATGGTCAGGCTATAAATATAAGTAATAAATATTCTTATGCTGGCTCAGCCCAGGAGCTTGAGGGAAGAGACAAGGTCACCCTCTTTAACTTAAACTTCTGAAAATGGCACAAGAGAGTTCAAAGATAAACAAAATATTTTATTCAACGTAGAGGGGGAAAGGTCAGGTGAAATCAGGGATAAAATGTCACAGCTGAATAAAATATATCTCTGAGGTAACTTAGTATATCGCAAACTCCAGTTCATATACTTCCATCACGTGAGAGTTTAAAGCTTTACACAAAGTCTTAGAATCTTTAAGTTGAGAGACTTTTGTTTTAGTGCTAAACACTCCAGTATACTTTCTTGAGGTTATCTGACTCTTCACGTTTCAGAAGGCAGGGATACACAACCAAGTACCCTAAAATCCTTCTCTCTAAACACACCAGGAATCACTACACTCTTTGAGCTATTTCCCTTTCCAACTGGAGAATCACTTCTCTAACTATTAATATTATTTATTATTATTATTTGTCAGATTTCTACCCTGCCCTCCCAGCTGAGGCTGACTCAGGGCGGCTTACATAAAACAGCACATAAATTACAATTAAAACAATTAAAACACTTAAAACAATATTACAACCAATTGATGACATAATAAGTGCTAGTATTATTGTCCTTGGTTGTTGTTGCTTCAATGATGGCTGCCGTACTCAGCAATTGGCACTGGCCGTTGTTAAAAATTCCAGGGACACAGGGTTCTCTATCCTACTGCTGTTAACTATTGATGATATTTAGTGGTGGCAGCGGCTTCAAAGGCTGGTGGAAGGCCTCCGTTTTACAGAAGATCTACCCCTTTTTCTGGCCCAAATGGGGTCTTCACTGATCCTCCCACTCCTCCTTGCCAACCTTCCCAGCCCTCAGTCAGTGCTAGGCTTTTTTCAGTCACTGCTAAACTGAAGAACAGAAAAGTTCCTTCATTAATATGGCTAGAAGCCCTGTAAGTTGAAAACATTTCTACTTTCTGGCAGGGGTTTGTTCTTCTGATCCCATAAAGATTAAGAAATCATGGCTGATAATTATAAATTACAACACAATCATTTTCTGTTCAGTCTTTCATCTAGTTGCCTTTTTGTCTTTTTGGGGGGACATTCCAATCATCATATAAACACATTGCAAATATTAAACATTTCACACTTCAAACATTAAGTGAAGTTTCACAGGATGTTCAACAACTCTACATTTGCTAAAGTAGAGATGGGGAGACAGCACTGTATTATTATCCCCATTTCAATTTTTCTGGGGCTACTCTGCTTTGAGAGTCAAGTAGCCTTTGACAGTTGAGAATGGCACCCAACAGTGCCCTGTTGCCTAATGACCCAGTACAACATCCTCCAAATGTGGCCTAGCTCAAGCTCAAATATGCCCTCAGTCAAACACAGCAGCTAACAGCAGGTGAAACTCTTCTGGTCCTGAAACCCACCCAAAGTTACAACTTGCCAGTATTCAGTTAATAAAGAGTTTCCCCTTACGTATCTCCGCTGAGCAGAAACATGACTGCAACTGAGGTCTTTGCAAATCTAGAAGATTACAAATGTAGAACAGATAGCAGAGCACTTGTATATGTGGTCCCAAAACTATATCTACTATATACATAGTCATTTCCTTGTTATGTCTAGTTCCAACTTCTCAAAGAAATGAATTTTAAATGCTATTTCATGTCTCCTTATTCTGAATCCTACCACTTCCTGCAGTCAACAAAGTTTATTTAACACAGCAGTAAATATTAACTGGTCCAAGAACAACCAGGATGCTGAAGCAAAATACCAGCGATTCACATGGTCTTCAGCAGTATAACCCTGTTGCATGAACTGGAAGAATAGCAAAGTAGTTCCTGCACATCCCCACAAAACCCTTGAAATCTGAGCTATTCTCATTTACCTAGGCAGTCATGTTAAAGAGCAATTCAAGTTCTTTTTTACTTTCTGAAGAACCGCCTATACAGCACACTTTTGTTAAGGCCTGAAGTCTGATGAAACTCTTGATGCTCTCTATTTAGCTTAAATCCTAAGGCTTGAATCCGCTTGTGCTGCAGCTTTTCCTGCCATGGAGGCAATCCTCCGCTGCAGAGCGTGTCCCTCCAGAGTCTTTCAATGAGCCGGAAAAGCACCTGGCGCCAGAGGAAAGTGGAGTGGAGGAATGCCTCCATTATGACCAAGAGGGGAAGCAGATGGAAGCAAGGCTTACGATCAAAGCTGTTGTCAGAACTTCAAAAGATGGCCATTACACTACAGACAAACATTGCATAATAAGGAATTAATCTTGCATGCCATCGGGTGGATCGAGCCACTCAGCAAACTTTGAAGCCTTCCTGCAACTTAAGTGGCTCCATCCCAGTAGAAATATTCAGAATATGCATAAAGGCAGCCCTCAACAAACAGCCACTAAATGAAGTTAACAAATACAAGCCAAAAAATAAACACACACACAAACAAGGCGAACTCATGACGAATAATAAAACTCTTTCCCAGCACTGAAACATTAACTTTTTTGTCTGATTCTTTTATTAGGTCTAATAAAGTGCAGCAACTATAGCACAGGGTCTGCATCAAGAAATACAATTAGAAAGGTAATAGCTTTGGTTTCCT
This sequence comes from Gekko gecko, assembly GCA_029375565.1. Classification (NCBI taxonomy): domain Eukaryota; kingdom Metazoa; phylum Chordata; class Lepidosauria; order Squamata; family Gekkonidae; genus Gekko; species Gekko gecko. The sequence goes on along the minus strand of JAPDNY010000004.1, from coordinate 158,456,604 downwards.
TAATCCCTCAATTTTTATTGGTATAAAAACAGAAAGGAAATTGTACTAAGGGAAAGGACAAAATTACATATCATATTTTGAGGATAATAGCAGCTGGGAGGGGAAAGGAGAAAACACACTGGATTTGGTTCATGTTAAGAAGAAAGTGGGTCTTAATTCTTTTTCTTAATTTAAAATCCCTGCTCACCCCAAAACGGCTATTAGCCCTGCCAGTGGGGGGCAGGCAGAGCATACAGGTACTTGTATAGTTGACCTGCACAGCTGCAGCCCCCAATTTTCCCCCACCAATACCAAGTATACTATTACTAAAACCAAAACTGCGAATTTGACCCAAAGTCCTCCACTTTACCTTGATCTCTTCCAATGTCCAATATGTGAGAAAGTTTCCCCCTTCTTAAAAGATATCAAGGTTTTAAAGGGCCACTTCTCCCCAGCCTAGATTGTTTCACCGTTCCAAATTCTGTCAGTCATCTGCTTGGTTAACAATCAAAATGTTATTTCCATGATCCCAATGAGCATAAATCAGTACTTGATGAGAATTAAAACTTCTTTTTAATAATCTCTCTAAATTTAAGATTGCATCTTTGTAGGCTGTCAATTAGGGGCAGCCACAGTATTCTAAGGTATCTCCATCCCCACACAACCTCACCAATATTCAACAAAGTACTGTAAATGAAACCTTTTCACTAGGGTGAGGTGTGTATGTATAAAGTACCATCAAGTTGCAGCCAACCCTGTAGGGTTTTCAAGGCAAGAGACTAACAGAGGTGGTTTGCCAGTACCTTACTCTGCATAGCACCCCTGGAAATCCAGGGGTGGTCCCAGTCTTGCTAAACTTCTGCGATATGATGAGATTGGGCTAGCCTGGACCATCCAGGTTGCAGCTGGGTCAGGTACCTCTCACAACAGTAGTAGTTGTTATTGTTTTTGAAAGAGAGGTGCCAAAACTCTCAAGAGGGAAATGAAGTTTTCAGTCTGTACACTGAAAACTCATGAACTTCTAACATTCTTAAAAGAATTGTTTTAAAGAGGTTCCAGAACTCTGTTCTGGCGTGTTCCCCAAGAAAAAAAGCTCTGCCTCTCACTATATTCTCAATAGTGTAGTGTTTAGAACACAATGGCTTGGTAGACTTTCAAAGGCTGGTCAACCAATACAAGCACTCGGTAAACTACAGTGTGCATAAAAACGCAATTCAGAAATCATGTAATGGTCACTTAATAAAAGGATGATACAATTAGATTTCTTAAAATATCTAAAATATCATATATGTCAGAGTCAGGTACCAGTTAAGGTAAATTTAACAGAAGAATTTCCACCTGAGCATCTGTGTTCCTTCCTTTCACAAAACTGAAAAACTTGGCTGTTCTTTGTATCTCAGTTTACACAATGTTTGACACAATGGAACGTCAAGCCCTTGTGGCTCCTGTACCACATATGCCACACATTCTGTCCAAACACCTGATATATAACAGGTATTAATGGAAATAACCACTAAATTATCAATGAATAAGCCAAGGGACATGGGATGTGGGAGTAAATTCCCAGAGACAATCTGGACTCCCTGTGGTGGAGATAAGAAGGTTCCACCCTGCTTTCTCCCCATTCAGAACAGACTAATCGGACCTGAAAATAGGGTTGTCCACTTTGGGTTGGGAAATTCCTGGAGATTTACAGGGTGTATAGCCTGAGGGGCTGGAGGGGGAACCTGAGCAGGATATGATACCATAGAGCCTGACCTTCAAAGCTTCCATTTTCTCCAGGGGAACTGGTCTCTATAGTCTGGAGATAATTTGTAATTCTGGGGAACTCCAGGCTGCACTGGGTGGCTGGCAGCCCTGCTTACAAAGGCTGAATGGAATGCTGAAAGGGGGGGGGGCTGAACGGGACTGAGTAGTTTAACCATCAGAGAATCGACAGACATACAGGGAAGTTGGGTTTGGGAGGGAGAAGGGATTAGAAGGTATCCCGACAAGGCAGGGAGTCCAGTAGGGATTGTACTATGCTTTTAGACAGACAAGATTTAAATGCTGTTCTTTGATACTAACAGTGAATTATTAAACTTGTCTAGTTATTGTCTTTAAGTGGAACTGCTGAAAGAATAAACACTGTCATTGTTAAGTATACCACACCTCCCAGTCCTGGTAACTGTGTCAGCTATCAGACTAGAGAGCAAAGGCATTACAGGTCATGCTTGCCAACTAAATAAACATGTTTTTTTTATATGTGACTCTCGTCTTATCCTCAGTCCAGATAACCCACTATGCACTCTGTAGAAGCCAGGGAAAAGAGGTTGTAATTGATATTGTAATCTCTGGCTCAAGATTAAGGAATATTGTGTATGTGTAAAAGACCTAAAATTGAAAGTGGAGCCAATATACCAAAACAAAAGGTACACGGGGTAGTGAGGCTGTGCACAACTCTTTGACCAGAGAGACTTGTCATTGGTAAAGTGGTATAATATTAGATAAAAGGAGAAAGGGCTGGATCAGGGACTGCGACACTCTCGTACCTCTCTGATTAAAGCAGCTGACTAGGAAACTCAACTTCATGCTCTGAAATCTACCATAACAAATTCTGAGATTTTCTTTGAAAACTTTCCTCCCAATGGTTACTCCATTTTTCTGGTTAACACTCAGTTAAAAGCTATTCCTCAGTTTGATCACATCATTGTGCAGGCATTTTTCGGTATATTGTTCAGGCATATATTACAAACTGCCTTCCCTCTTCAAACGTTAGATATACAGGCAGAAATCCCATTCAAACAAGCAGGGGGAAATAATTCTAGCCAGAGCACCACCACGACTGACCTAGTCTAAAGATTAATTCAGTTTTGTATCCCAAAAAGCATGACAACACTATTTGGTAAAAACAAAGTTTGAGTCCAGTGGCAGCTTTAAGATCAACAGAGTTTAATTCTGGGTATAAGCATTCATGTGCATGCATACTTCATTCGATGAACTGTGCATGCACATGAAAGCTTAAACCCAGAATTAAACTGTGTCTGTCTTAAAGGTGCCACTGGACTCAAACTTTGTTCTGTTGCTTCAGACCAACATGGCTGCCCACCTTCAATTATTTGGTAAAATTAGACAACAAAACTAGGCTCAGTTCCCAACACTGCTGTCAGCCTTTGCCTGCCAGAAATGCACTGGTCAGCAACCATCTGTAATGCTCTATTGCCCCCTCAAGGCCATCTCAAAAATTTCACTGTGAACAAAGACTTCCCCGGTGAAACTCTTATCATTTAAGAAAATACGTTCACTCTGTAACAGAAAGTTTATTAGGAGGAAATCTCACACCTTTAGATGCAGCTCACCTATCCACACCACTCAGAACCATGCTTAAAAGCTGACCTGCCAGGGAAAAAGGAAACAAGGAACCGTAATGAACTGACGACCTAAAAGGGAGGAGACTACAGCTGTTCTACCAACTCTTGGTCCACGAGACCAGAAAATGGGGACCAGCAATTTTTTGCAGAATCCTAGGCATGGATTGCCCTTCTTCCTCCCAACATCTCACTTCCTATCTCTGGCTGCTGCTATCACCAAATAAATGGACAACAAATTGTCCTCTGGAACCGAGCCTTGTCTCCAACAAAACCTCAACATTAACTGAAAGACCTCTGAAACGGGACTGTCTTGCAGGCCAACAAAGGCAGGGCCCAGTACATATCCCCTGGAAATCGATTTCATTCCTGTGGGACAATGCTGCAGAGTACCTAGTCCTAAGAGAGGAACTGGTCTCGGGGGGGGGGGGGACATTCAGGCAAATATTATTCCCATATTACAAAGGGCAGAGAAAGCTTATTCATTTATTTAATACATTTTTTTATCCCAACAGTCCCAAAAAGCTCAGGCACCATACATAGTATTCCCCCACCCACTCTGTTTTATCCTCACAACAACCTGGAGAGGTAGGTTAGTCTGGAAAGAGTAACTGTCCCAAGATCATCCAATACATTTCATGGCCATTGGGGATTTCAGCCCAGTCCTAGACCAACACTCTAACCCTCTAACCATTATGCAGTTTTCTTAGCTCATGGCTGAGGACAGATTTGAACAGGATCATCGTAGTACTTAGGCACAGTTTAGGCATGACAAATAATGGACCAACAAGCCACAATGAGCTCCAGCTCCCTTTCCCATCGCCTCTTGCACTCAGCTCAACACTTACCATATTTGGACCATATTTGCTATTCTGCCAGGCCTATGGTTGAGGGCTACAATGGTTTCTATTCTGAGTTGTCCTCCTTTCCTCTCCTCTTTCTCCTTTGTCTTTTTTCATCCTTTTCTTCCCTTTTTTTCCTCCTCCCCCACTCCTTCTACCAGATCAAATTAGGATATTTATTCCCTCCCAGGATCAGGAGCGCCGGGCTGTGCTCTTTTGTATGCCATCTGTGTTACTGTTGTACTGTACAACGGTTAATATTTTAATTTATGGATTGGATTGTTTTTATGAATGTTGTTATCTGCCCTGAGCCCTGCCAGGCAGGGGAGGGCAAGCTAAAAATCAAATAAATAAATAAATAAATAACCATTGATAGTTGCTGCAAGAATGGACCTGGAGGAGATCCTCTGACTCACCTGCTCCACCTCCCTTCCTTCTCCGACATATGGACAGTTAACACAAACCGAGCAGACTCATTGAGCACCATAACATGTTATTACACTGAAACTACAGATTGTAGCTTGCTTTCTTCCAACCAGATAAGGATAACACACTCTGGTTTTATCTAGAGTTAAAGAAGAGAGCAAAACATAACTTGCATTTTAGATACAACTGCAGTTTTCCAGAAAAGCAGATATTCATAATTATCTACTCATGTGGAAAAGGAGAAAGAATGAGAAGGGGAGAGGGAGCAGGTAAGCCAGTTGGTCTCCCTAGTTATTTCCCACAGTGCTACAAGAACTCTACAGAACTAAAGCAAATATAGTATATGGAGTAAGACTTCCTTGCCTCAACAACCAAGGAAATGTACAAGGACTGCTTCATAGACTATGCAGTGGCAAGCACATGTTTACCATCAAGTAATGGGGAACAATGCCATCATGCATATATCTATATGATGAATGTGAAAGGAAATGTATCTGTTGAGTGCATATTATGCTTTTACATTTGCAACTTAAAAGACCATGATATAAATGCAATATGAGAAGTGGCCCCACCAAGATTTGAGGGAGAAGAGAAACACGGTGTTTATGTACTAACCAGAATACAGAGATTGGTACACCTGACCATTTCGACAGGATGGCACAGTGGCACAGAAGTCCATTGCCATTTTACATTACAGCAACAAAAATATCATTTCCAAGATGCAGGGAGAAATATTCAACTCAGCACTAGGAAGCTTATAAATAGAGTTCAAGAAAAAATATAGAAAAGCTGGAAACAATTCAGCAGATAACCTCAAAAAGTTATAGAAAGCAAAAGTACATAAATGAAAAATAGAGAGAATCTGGTATTATTCACTGAGTCAGAAGCTTAACAGCCATTCCTTACATAAAGGTTATATATGTCAACACAACACCATGCAATCATAATAATTATTATTATATATGTCAGTAATGGAAGACTGAGGATTTTCAGTTTTAAAAGTTACATACTAGCCTTACTTATGTTTCTATTTTCCTTATTATGATAAAGTTAACCGTTAGTAGTGGCTAAAATACTTCATTTATGACATTTTTATACTGTTTTCAGAATGCCCCCAATACCTACAATTATCAAACAGTAAAACAATCTTCATTTAATTGCCTTTCTCCCGAGTCAAGATCAATGGCAGTTCTGGCTCCCTCGGCCTCAGTACTGGAACCAGGAGAAAGACCAAGTACTTCCCTGAACCACGCAGACAACCCAGGGGCAGATCAATATGGGAGTAGACCTGAGACACATATCTTTCCATAGTCAGGCTGGCCTGAAGGCAGTTAATGAGGGCATAAAGTCAGATGTAAGCCTCAGAGGAGGAGAGTGGATGGAACTACCCTCCTCGTTTGCCAATATCAATTATTGTCCTGGCCTCAGTCATGATACTGGTCAGGCAAAAAGTAAGCCTCACCCTCAACTTACAGTTCACAGCCATATACCAAAAAAAAGAAAAGAAAAGAAAAAGTTCCAGATAACACATCCATTCAGAGAATTGTGACCAGGGGGTAGAAAGAAAGGGCAAGATTCTACAAAACTCATATCCATAAAATGTGTTCTAGGAGTTCTTTTATTAAGTTCTCTTCTCTTTCCTGAGTTACTAGAGGGTGACAGTTGATCTGCTCAAGAGCTATACTATTCTTAATGTTCAGTTAGCAAGACCTGATATTTTTTTGTCCCGCAAACAAAAATTTTTTTGTCCTGAACACAACGGCTTGAACAATTTATCCCTTGAGATTTCTCACTGACATGGCATATTTTTTAGAAGTTTTGCATTGCACCTAAGTCCTTTCCATATGTCTGTGAGAATATATTCCATTTGTTTTGCTCTCCACAAGAATTTAAACACATACACACTTTAAATATGATCAGTTTGACTAGCAGAGTCTGTTCACCTTTAATTTCTTCAACTGACAGCTGAAACATCATTTCCAGCAAAATGTATCCAGATCGCTCAGATATGAAAGAGAACTAACAGGTATTTTCAAATGAGTAAAGAGATTTCCATCACAAAAGTTTAAGCAAGATCCAGTGTAAGAATATTAGAATTTTTAGTGAATCAATACAAGCATACAAAACATTGCAGGAAAAAAATGGAAACTATTTTCCAGAATCTTTGTGACAGGACAAATACTGGAAAAATGCACCATTAGTAGAGAATATGTTTTGCATATACAAAGGCTCAGTCCTCCAATATCCATACTTCGGCACAAGACACACTAGTAAGTCACTGCCAGTCAGAACTGATAGTGTTAGGCTAATGGATCATTGATATGACTCCATATAAATTGGCTCCTTACATCCACAGTGCGAGGTGATATTTTCAGGCGGGGAAATAATGATAGGTAGATATCCAACCTACCTGCAAGTCAGATTCCAAATGGATCGATTTAAGAAAAAAATGTTTTGGACATGTCAAAACACTGTGATTTAAACTATCCCATCATACTCCTCCTGAGGTGCAACCAAATCAGGAGCAACCAAATCTACATCCTTCCTGTTCTTTTTAAATAAGCTTACCAAGATGACATCAAGAAGCACAAAGAGCTCCAGCCAGTATTAGTAGCTGCAGGGCTCTGGATGCTGTCACGAATGTACAGAGTAGCATCTGTAGCTTTCATGGCTTCATGGATAGTTGCATATGCTCACATCATCTAAAGCCCTGAGACTTTTCTTCAAACCATGGCTGGAATCTTCCACATGGCCTTCTCTCCTCTTATCAGGTTTCAAAAAGGGAAGGGGGTGACAAGGAAAACTCAGCCCAGGCTCTGGAGGGGTCTGGTTCCAATTCAAAACAGATGGGAGGAGAGACAAATCAACAACATTTGATGCTGGACAGAGTTTTGGCACTCGAGGGGAGGGGCCATGGCTTAACGGCAGAGCCTCTGCTTGGCATGCAGAAGGTCCCAGGTTCAATCCCCAGCACCTTCAATGAAAAGGACCGGGCAACAGTTGTTGTGAGAGATCCCTGTTTGAGACCCTGGAGAGCTGCCACCAGTCTCAGTAGGCAATACTGACCGTGAAGGGCCAATGGTCTGATTTAGTATGAGGCAGCTTTGTGTGTTCACTATACCATCGTGGCAAATAACTTCATATGTTGACACAGACTCAGACACAGAACTCCTATGTCTCCACAACCTGGATATAATTGTCATGGATCGTGAATGTGTGTGTGTGTATTAAAGAATACGCTATTACAGAAAACAGTTCCACTACTGTTGGGAAGCCAGTTCTCTACAGTTCCTTTCTATATCTCAAAAGGTTACTTTCAATATGAAATTATCAAATTGCTATGAATAATACTACAAAGATGAAACATAAAAAACTGGTTACACAGCCCTGCAAGTAGTTACAATTGGCTGGAAGGAATGCAAAACATGAAAAGTGGATTAACAAATTAGCAAACGGAGATATTATCTCCTGTTCACCAAACTATATATAGCAATACCTTGCTGGTCAAAATTTCTTTTGACAACTTGTTCAGAAAGCACTGCTATTCTTTACAGAAGGTAAAAGCATTTTGAACAATAGTGCTGCTATTTTCTCATCCGTTTTAATGAATACTACATATCAGATTTTATTTAAAGAGTACAAATAGGTTCCCCTAAAATACATTTTATAGTTCTGGCAAATTATCCCAAATTAGTTGCTACAGTTGCAGAATAATGGAGGAAAATGAAAATCCATTTATTAAGTACTTTCTAAAATCTCCGACAGAACAAATGAATTATTTATTTCAAATAATGAAAGTCTTAAAATGTAGCATTTTAACACTCATTAATAATTTAGGGAAATTGAGATTTTGGCTGTACTCTTAATACAAAGGGGACCATCCAAGATGCCACACACTCTCTTTAATCACGCAATTCCAAAAGTGCAAAGGCTATTTTAATAACGAAGTATTTAGTGAACTAAGCGGATGGTGGGGGAGGGGCTGGAAATTGACAATCTGAAATATGTATTCTTACCATTCCACTTGGTCCATCAACATGATAGCCTGAGCTGAAAACATCCCAGCCTGTATCACCAGGAGAAACCCTTTGGGGGGGGGGAATTAATTCAGACCAATTGTATCCATTGTTATTTAGCTGTTTTCTAAAATAAATCTATGATCCATCCATTAGCATGACCCTTATAAAATGCTGCTTAATTCAGTCATTCCATATGGTTCTTAGTGAGAATCAGTCATATACATTGCCGACATAAAATGTGACCTTCAAACTAGGAGATAACACTTTTATCAACATGCAAAATAAGGAAGATCCTGCATATAGAGTTCTGGGTTTCTCTCCATTTCAACATTTCATTAATTGTGAGAGTAAACAGGGAGAACAAATGAACCTCATAAATCTTACCCTCTTTAAATATTGGGCTGAATAGAGCAGTTTCTGAACAGGTCTGTAAAATGGACCCATATACAAATACAGCTGAACTATAATTTTAGGCTGTGTTCCAACAACTGAACCAATGGCTTTAAGCACACACACGAACCTGGGGATGGATATGAACCTAAAAAAAAGTTTGGTTTAGGGTTCAGGGCAGCCCCTGAACCGAACCACGAACCGAGCCAAAAGGCCCCTACATGAACCAAGCCAGTCCGGCGAGTTTGATTCCCCACAGCTTGCTGTGGCTGGAAGAAATGGGGGGATCACCTGGAAAGGGTTAACAGGCTGGCAGCCAATTAATCCATCCATTTTGTTTTCCCTTGCTTCGGGGGGGGCGTGAAACCAATGGGTTTAATGCCTTGCAGCCATTCCAACCTAACAACAGGTTGGGTCCGCCCGTCAGCTGTTAGGATGAAATGGCTGGCAGCCATTTCATCAGTCCATTTTCCTTCCTCCTGCTTCGAAGAGGGGGGAAGCAAAAATGACCAGTGAAATGGCTCGCAGCCATTTAAACAACTGATGGGTGGACCCCACGCTGCTCAGCTGTTAGGTTCATATGGTCCCAAACAGCCAAAGCAAACTGTACAAAAGTCTGGTAAATGTTTGGGGAAGGTGCCTTCCCTGAACATTGGTTTGAGGGCTCCAAACTGGCCCAAGTTCATGCTGAATTCTGGCTCATGAGTGAGCCAGTTCATGCCTATCCCCACACACAACTGGACTTTACTATGGCTTTAAATTTTATGCTCACACAATAAACTATACATTGGCTGAGTCAGAGCTCAGTTTTGATGAGATATAATAATTATACTGAACTGGTTCTACATACAAAGGCAGTATCATATATGCTCAACACTAATTTTATCCATTTTTGCTTGAGGTACTCAGACAAGCATTTTCCTAAGACATTGACATTGCTCAGAAATACTTCCAAAAGTTTGACATTTAAGCTCTTGAGGATCTCAGGGTTATCAAACTGTGTATTAGTTGCTCTGACAGCCGTTTCAAGGATTCCTGTCAGATTATGCTGATACAAAGTGGTAGCTGGCCTGGCAAGCTCCAGCTTAAAATTAAGATCAAAATCAGACAGATAGACAGTATTAACAAAATACTGTTGCTGTCAGTAGAACAATGTGATATATTTTCAGATCACATACTAGTGTACAAGTTATCCTTCGAAAATGATAAATTACCAGCCATGTTTATGTAATTAGAACTAGTATCAAAGATGAGGAAATCCACATACACAAATGACCTAAGAGCACAACAGTTCCATATCAGGGCTCACAGCTGGGGCTCAGTATTTAAGCAACTTCCTTTGGTAACTACCCTTTTCAATAATACAACCAATCTACTCAACTTTGTCAGGTTCACGAGATACGGGTTAACAGGTTCACGAAAAACATCAGATCTTTGATTGGGGGAGGGAATTGATTGTCTCCCCGGATTCCCAAATCATAATTCACCATGCCATCAATAAACCCTTATTATTTTATGTTCCTGAAGTAAACCACGATTCTTCCTTCGGTAATATCCTTCTGGAAGGGAAGTAAATTGATGATTTGATTTTTTTTCTTGCATCCCTGGAGGATCTCAAATTACAAATGTGGCTGAGGTTTGTGCAGTTCTTTTACCCTAGAGTGAGTGAGTGAGTGAGTGTGTGTGTGTGTGTGTGTGTGTGTGTGTGTGTACGCACACACACATACACACACACACACAGAATGTTGATAACTATTCTAATGAAGAAGGGGGTGGCTTCAAGTCCAGAACAACCACACTTGCCTGTATATGTAAGAAACCCTGTTTTAAGACCAAACACTGCAGTCATGTTTTTCCAAGATACTCTCATCTACCTTTAAATGGTTAAAACATATTTTTTTAAAAAAGAAAATAAAAGCAGGATCTCTTCTTGTAAATGACTGGAACGCTCCATCAACAAAGAGCAGGCAAACATGCTTCTGCATAAGAAAAGCAGTGGGTAGCTGAAAGATAATATTCTCAGTAAACCTGGAATTAAAAAATTAAGAATTCCACATCAAAAGGTATTTCATTCTGTTCTTCACTGTCTGATGCACCAAGTGTTGTGCTGATTCCATGTCTCATTATTTTGTTGCACTTCAGTGCAGAGATGTTACATCTGCTCAGTTTCTGGACAAGAAGAAACTTCCTTTGATGTCTGGCAAGTAAATAGAATCTTTTGTAATGAAAAATCTGCATTATGGAAGGGAAACACATGGGACATGTAGGAAGCCTAAGAGGAAGCCCAAGATGCTTTCAAAATCTCCTGGCACCCGGGGAGGCAGATGAGGGTGTAGAAGCTAAGTACAGGACCTTTGAGTTTCAAAGCGGGAGATCTAAGTGCACATTTAAGATACAGATATTTTGATAGATTCATCAAAGGGCAGTTTTCACTGCCTATAGATCAAAATATTATTCATTGAAGCAGCTGCAGAATAGTTAAAGCCAGAGTCTCTATGAATTTCTACATTTTATCTTCTATGTAATGCCTAAAGCCTAAATGTAGGGAAACATTTGAGACTTGACCCCCTAGGATGACAACAACCCCACCCTCCACAACCACACAGTGCCACAGATATCCAGCAGCTGGCTCTTCTCCAGGACCCAAGTGCACATGCTACTTGGCATCTTGTATGCACAGGTTCTAAGAAAAATAATAATATGCTATAGGAATTCTGCCAAACACCTGCTTGTTGGTTTACAATCTTATACAGCGGCACACAAAAGGGAAGGGAAGAGGAGAATATCAGCCAGAGAAAGCATGAAGAAAGAGCAGTAGATTCTTAAAGGCTGAAACCATGGTTCTAAAGAAGCGCCAAAAAACTGTGTAAATTCAATCCAGAGCCATTTGTATATATGCAAGATTTAGTCCTCTGGCATTCACAGCATATTTTAATCATGGTCAAAATTTATAATCAGACCATAAATTGAATACTAGGAGACCAATACAACCAAGAGGTGAGATAACAGATTAGATTGTCAACGTCTGCCAACTCTATTCCACTTAGTATGCGAAAAGCCCAACTATCCTCCACACTAATATTTCTAAAGCCTTGCTGACTAATTTCAATGCATAATCTCACACTTTCTTAAATACATAGGTCTGCACACAGTCCAACAAGGGAGTGTCATATGTGATCAAGGTTTACAGACAATGCATATGGTGTTGCCATTTTTCAACAAGTACTGACAATATTTATCACTGGGGGAATCAGAAATTCTACACTAATTTCAAAACTTGCTGAACTAGCAAATAATCTTGCCCAGGTCTATCTACAGATGCAAGGGCATATCACAAATAATTTAGAATGAAGCTATGATCACAAGTATGAAGATTAATATTCTGGCCAAGCTGAGCTTCTTAAATGCCCTATTTCTTTAAAAGTCTTCTAATATCTAAATCTAGCAGGCAAGAATAACCACCCACATGCAGATAAAAATCCAGAGGGCATGGAGGCTGCACAGGCCTACCTAAGCCCCGGAGATTTATGTATGCACAGATCATGGGAAAAAGACAAACTCTAGGTAGCATCTAGGGTTGCTCTGGTGACTGAAAATTGTGCCCAACAACAGAAGGAATTGTGGGAAAAGAAACTGCAAGAGCTATTGGAGGTAGGAAGGTGGGTGGGGGCTGGAAAGACCAGGCTGGGAGATGGCAAGAGAATAGGGACTAAGAAAGTATGAGAGAATGACTGATGGGGGGATGGAACATGGGAAGGGGGAAAGTATGTCCAGAGCTGAGGGGTGGGTGTGGGTGGGCAAACAGAGTTGGGGCAGGATAGTAGGAGAACAAAACAAGAGTTTCTTATATGCTCCTATAATCCTTTCACATAAAACAATGCAAGGGAAATAAACAAAACAGAAACAAGGAAAAGATTTCATAGAATTTAGAAAGATACACATCATTACTATAACTTACAGTGAGCTGCCTAACAGCTCACTTCAAGTAATAGATCACGCAGTCACCTGCGGTGCTATCATTTTTCCTCCCTTTACCAAGTTGTTTGCAGGGGAACCTCCAAGTCTGTCTTGACAGAAATACCACTTCAGATAATTCACTTCCATATTGACACTGCTATCATGTGGTGATGGCAAGAGACAAAATTCAATGGAAAAATGTTCTTCTACATCTATACTAACAATCCGTGTTCCACTAAGGGCATGTTCACATGGAAGCACCCCGCTGAGGAAAAACACAACTATACCACGGAAAAAAGGACCACAATGTAGTGCAAACTTTTTATACACAAGCATCGCTATTTCTCCCAGATTGGGACTATACTTCTTACATGCGTGCCACAATTCTACAAAGCTGTTACACAACCAGACAGGCCATTATCAGAAGTGTGCTGAATGAGACCCCACCCACAGGGGCACATAGAAGGAAGCGTAGACTTAGCACTACATTGTATAGTTTCAGATGACTATAATTAGTATCCAGAGTGTTCAAGGTTGTATAACAAAGCAGGTATTCTATTACAATGCATATTGCTATAGTTATCTTACTCTAATTTCATACCATCATTTGGTGATTCTGCAGACTTTGCCACAGCTGTCATCTTTGATGATGGACTTTGGTTGTGACAAACCTGATGCAAGAAGTTATGGATTTCCCTATCAGGAGAACCTAAACAGAATATTTTTAGAAATTACCTTGTCAAGAAAATGGATCGGAGCAACAGGTTTTTAGCTTCTTAAGAAAAGCCAAAATATAGCATACACCAGATACTGTAAGCCGAAGTTCCCAATACCAAGCCAAGGCTAAAATACATCAGGCATAAGTTACCCAAACAAATTGCTATATATTCCAAATATATTTTTTTCGAACTTGCATCTTTGACATATTCTGCCAGATCACTGACAGGTAAAAGGACATGGCTCACAGATCAACAATATCAATGCAGCCGTGATGAGTATTCACATGAGATACAGGACACAAGAGCTGTCCACTCAAATTAATTGGCAGATCATTTTGCAAAAAGAGAGAGAGAGAGAGAGAGAGAGAGAGAGAGAGAGCACCGCTCTCACCTATAAGACAGCTTTTTAAAAGGAGAACCTTTTGGTCACAACTTTCTTGAGTGTTCCATTGTAATAAAAGAAGGAATCGTTGATTTTCTCAATGAGTATTTGTTATGCCACAACTGATCTTTTTAACGATAGGATTTAAAGCTACAAAAAATGCTGAAAGAACAAAAAACATATTTATCCTTTTTAAACAATGTATATTCAAACTATTATATATTTTACAAGAAATATAAGTAGGCACAATTACTTCAGTTGTCATGTAAAATCTAAAAGAAGTACAAAGAAAGAAACCGATTCCGCAAAAGCAGTTGTTTCGCCTTGGTCTGCCGTTTCCCCAGGTTGTACTCCTCAATTTCCCACTATTTGCTGCGTGGTTGCATTTTGACCCGCATCTCCCTCCAATTTCCTCCGCATCTTCTTGATCCTAAAAAATAAGGATCAAGAAGACGCAGGGGAAATTGGGGGGCAGATGTGGGTTAAAATGCGGATGCACAGCAAATAGTGGGAAAATGAGCAGTAGAACCGGGGAAAACAGGAGACCGAGGGTGGAACAACTGCTTTTGCGGAATTGGTCAGAGGGTTTTTTTAAATTACTACTATACTAACTTTTAAGGATAATTATATCAGAAAGGAAGAGCGAACTGCATGAACATTTTCAGATAATCTATGAGCTGTTCAGTTTGTTTGCCCTTACCTCAGAAATGCAACAGGCATGTTCAGATATTACCTGCAGGAGCTCATTAGCATATGGTATGCTAATGAGCTACTAGGCTATTAGCATATGTCACACCCCCTGACATCACCAGAACTGATGTCAGAAGAGGAAGCATCTTCAAAAGCCTCCCCTTCCCTTCCCCAGCTGGCCGGGGGGGGAGAATGAAGAGAGAAGGGGTTTAAAGTTTAAACCCCTTCTCACTAGAGTTGGGCCACAGAAGTAGGAAAGAGGGAAGGAAAGAGAGAGAGTAGAGAGAAGAAAAGAAGGAAGAAAAGAGGGAAAGAAAGAGAAGGAAAGAAGGAGGGAAAGAAAGAGAGAGAAGGAAAGAAGAAGGGAAACAGGGAAAGGAGGAAAAAAGAGAAGAGAAGAAGGCGGGAAAGAAAGAAAGAGAGAAGGAAAGGAGAAAAAGAGAGGAAGGAAGGAAGAGAAGGGAAAGAGAGAAAGAAAGGAAGAAAAGAAGAAGGAAGAAAGAGAAGGGAAAGAGAGAAAGAAAAGGAGGGAAAGATGGCGAAGAGATGGAGGGAGGCTCTCCCACCATCCCTCATCAAGCCCCCGCTACCCCCACCCCTGCAGATCCCTTACTTACCGCTTCGATGGGGGCCAGGGAAGCCGGCGGCGGGGCTCTCCTGGCATCGCCCGAGCCACAGCACTCCTGAACGGCCCGGGGATGCTGCAGGGGGGTTCTTTGCATGTCCCCTGGGCCCAGTGCTCCTGCGTGGCCTGGGGACACTGCGGGGACGCTCTTTGCATGTCCCCAGGGCCAAGCACTCCTGCGCAGCCTGGGGACACTGCGGGGGGGCTGTTTGTGCATCCCCTGGGCCCAGTGCTCCTGCGCGGCCTGGGGATGCCGGTGGGGGCAAGGCTTGCCGCCGCCACCATTGTTGTCCCTCCGGTGCACTCCCCGCCAAAAGGCCCCTGGATATTACATTCCAAGAGAGTGTGAGGTCAGAAGCCATTCACTCACTCATATGTCCTCCTCCATTCCCTTAGCTGCACACTGAACATTACAAATGAACCAGGAGACGTTATGTTTACATGAATGTATGCTCTCCCTGACCACATAAACTACATGTTTAAATAAGTTAAGGAGAACCCTCATCCAAAAAAATGTTCAGATGGTGTGTGTAAAGAAGGCATATGCATAAGATGGATCTAGACTTTTTTCCATCAGGGGAATTCGACCTCCCTGCCTGTCCCCTCCAACTGCAGCTCACAGATTAGTGAATCCTGAGGAATGCCATGAGGGCAACCTAAGCAGGATGAGGGAAACAGTGGAAACTGCTAATCAGTCTGGCTCCAACTCCATATGCCTAAGACCAGCTCCTGATCTTAATGCCATGCAAAAAGGCCTTGGAAGACAGGTTGTATCGTTGGGGCAGGCCCTAGACATAGGATTCTAAAAATACAGCAATTGTAGTGAAACGCAATATCGACTCGTTAATAGAAAAGAGAGAGTAGGTATGAAATACCCAGGAGAGTAGGTATAAAATACGTTTTTTAAAAAAATCAACAAATTCATTTTCTGAAATTTATCAAACCATTTCCCCTTGGCATGGAGCCATTAATGTGGAAAAATTAATTTTAAAATCCATCAGACAATTCAATCATCTTTGGGAGTTATAAAAGCCTTCATTTTATAATCAGGGCAAAGTATCAGCCAACAAAAATACAAAGAGCAGGAAGACCATTTTATAATTACTCCTGCGGGGGGGGGGAGATGTTGGACAGAGTAAAACAAACCAAGGTCAGAACATAAACTGCAATATAATTATTTTATTGATTCACTTTACCCATTCAAGGTTCTTCAGATTATTATATCTAGTTAGAAAAAACTGCAGGAGAAAAGGAGATTTTTGCAACATGAAATTAAGAGCTTGTTTACAAAGCCAAGCAGTATTCCACAGGATAACTGCTAGAACATGGGGAGAAAAAACCCATATTCATTTGTCCCTCTGTAAATAAAGCCCCCTTTTTGCCAAAGGTGCTATATGGAATACTTACTGTAGCGGTAATGTTGCTTGGGACATACTTATCAATGGAGAGTGTTCTCAGAGCTTCCATTCGATAGAATTATTCATCTCATGAAAGTTTATTTTATGAAGTAAAATTCCAGGGAAGTCACATATGCCAAATTATAATGTAAAAAAACTCATCTTTCTCATACAGAAATCGTGAGACAGCAAAAATAGATTGTTTTTAAGTTGGAGGTGTCGTCGTTGGTGCCTAAGAAGCCTCCCAAGTTGGTGGCAGGAGGCAGCAGCAGCAGGCAAGGAGGAACAAGCAGCTGAATGGGGACGGACAAACAAACAAAATAAAGATCATCAGCACGGAATGAAATTGACATTACACGCAAAGGCAGAGGCTGAGTTCAGACTGGTAATTTGCTCTGGGAGCCGGTCGCAGCAAAAAGCCCCGGAACAAACTGTTCCAGGGTTTCCCGTTCACACAGCCTGGGCTGCTGCCGGAGCATACAGGGAGGAGGCACGCCGGAGCGTTCAGACTACTGCCCTAGAGTCGCTCTGCATGTGGCATTTCCCCATTAATTCGGCTGTGGGTATATGGGTGTATGTGCGCATGAGCGCTCATGCGCTCATGTGCATAAGTACATTTTGCCAATTGGGGGAGGACCCTGCAGCACCGGCACCACATTGGGCAGTAGAGCGGAGCACGGCCAATCATACCGCTGCTGCCTCCTGCCCAATGCGGGTTGCTCCCGGCTTATCGGTGGAGCGTTCATACTTCCAGGAAGCGGACAAACGTGGGACACAGGCGCTCTTCGGGGATTTGCTACCACTTTTATGAGGTATCTATTAAACGCAGGAAGAAAGCGGAACAGCTCGGGTTGCCTACGGGTGGGGAACGTCAGGCAGATGTGCCTGTGTGAACGCCCCCTTTAATGAAGTTTTAAAGCGCCACTGAAACGGGGCTCTGCCGGAGCAAATTGCCAGTCTGAACTCAGCCAGAGACACTGGGATGGGAAAGCTTTGAAAACATTTTTCCATGTAATGCTTTGGTGGACAAACTGGGGTGGGTGGGGGGACACGCCGTTTTGGCAGTCTCTGGAAGCCTAGCATTACAATGGCACCTCCTTGCTTTAAAATGTGAAAAATCATTGGACGGCCCTCTCCCATGTCACAAGTGCCATTTCAACTCCAGTTAAGAAAAACTGTGATTCTTGGTTGTAGATGCAGAATAAATGCACAGAATACACCAGAGAAAAAACAATGGTGCGAACAGCAGGCAAATACATCTGAAGTTAAGCTTAAAAGGCTTGTCTGCTGGGATTCTCCGCAGTAAGCTGCGAGTGCAGAATGGGCCTTGGTGGTGCTCAGTACACAAAAGCAGCCTGCTGAGGCACAAATATGCTCTAGTTCACGAAAAGGCAACAGAGCTCACTCTGAATTATGCCCATTAAGTAATACAAAAAATATAGAAGGCATTATTACAATCAGAGTGTCATTAAAAGATTCCCAGGTTCATTCCATTCAAATGGCTTCAGAAATCATTTTCTGTTTTTCAGGGCTATTTTTGTAGAAAAAGTCCAGTGGGAACTTATTAGCATGTTAGGCCACACCCAACAGCAGAAACTCATTAGCACACCATGTTATCAGAGGTGTGGTCATCCAGCCACACCCACCTCTTGCTTCTTATTCTGTTTACCTTGTTTGTTGTCAAAACCCAGGGCTTTTTTTTTTGTAGCGGAAGTCCTTTGCATGTTAGGCCACACACCTCTAATGTAGCCAATCCTAATGAGTTTCTGCTGTTGGGTGTGGCCTATTATGCTAATGAGTTCCTGCTGGGTGTGGCCAACTCGGGAGCCAGCCAGAACTCCATTCCTGTGCGTTCTTGCCCAAAAATAGCCCTGGCTGTTTTTCCTTTCCTGCATTCTAGCAGAAAGTTTTGCCATCACAACCATTTACCATCACTACTGCAGCTTTTCAATAGAGTGAAAGGCTAGGTTTGAGGGCAGTAGCCCCTTAGAGACCAATGGGGTTTTTTTTTTGGGGGGGGGATAAGCTTTCAAGAGTCAAAGCTCCCTTCATCAGGTACATGATGAAACGCAGATCTCAGAGTCCTTATATCTTAGTCAGAAGGTTAGGACAGGAGTTAAAAAGAAGGAACTAAGTGAAAGGATTTTATTAATTCCCCCATGTTTTGATCTTGTCATTTAGAAGCAGTTCTTTGTCCTTCAGAGAGACAGATGGAGCAGAAGAACGCACTCATTGCTCCTGATATTCAACAACATCATCCCAAAACATTTTGGATGTTCTTACAGCTACACCACACAAGGCTTTTCTTTCCTACCACATCCCTTCCATCAATTTTCAGAACCTCAGTTATGGATTTGTTAAAGGCAAGGCAATGTCATCTATATATAAAGGGATTTTACACAGTTCCTTATGTGGGCTTGGGGGCGGGGAGGTAAAAATACTATAACAAAATTAAGCACCATGTACAATGAAGGCCTGTGTTAAAAGAAAAAGGAGAAGGAGAAAGGAGGAGGAGGAGGAGATTGGATTTATACCCCACCCTGTGGGGAGGGGAGAGGAAAAGAGTCTCAGAGCGGCTTACAAACTCCTTTCCCCTCCCTTCCCCACAACAGACACCCTGTGAGGTAGATGGAGCTGAGACAACTCTGAGAGAAACTGTTCCTTTCAAGAACACCTGACAGAACTATGGTTTGCCCAAGGTCATCCAGCAGCTGTGAGTGTAGGAGTGGGGAATCCCTGTTCTCCCAGATTAGAGTCCGTGCAGTTAACCATTACACCAAACTGGCTCTCCTAGAAGAGAATATGGAAACTAACGATGGTACAGATTGTTGTAGCAGGAATGTTGACTAGAGTGGATTGTAGGGACCATATCATTCCAGCCTTATTCCATCTATGTTGCCTTCCAATTGACTTCAAGTTGCTAGAATTGACTTTTAAAGCTTTATTCGGTTTGAGAGTAGCATATCCTGAAGACCGCCTACTCCCTTATGAGCCAAATAATCATGGTCACATTTTGGGGCCTTGCTGGGGGGGGGGGCGACCCTTCATCTGAAGCAATACAGGTGGCAACCCCCCAAAAAGGCCTTCTTGGTAGTGGCATCAGAACTATGGACTCCCTCTCTAGGGAAATGACCATCCCTCTCAATCATTAACTTCCTCCAGAGGGTGAAGACTTCTGATTTGTCTCCCTTCCCTTATTCATTGCCCTACTAATTTATGTTTTTAGTTGTTGTTTTTGCATGTGTGTATATGGTTTTTATAGATGGTATTTTTTTTAACTGTTTACCACCTTGAGAGCCCAACCTGGGTAGAGAGGAAGCATCAAAAGATTTTAAAATAGAACACATTTAGAAAATAAACAACCTGTAAAATCTACAGGAGCTGCAGTGGCTCAAAGGAGCTGCAGTGGCTCAAGTGGTTAAGACACTGAACTGCAGGCTGTGGAAGGTCAGTAGTTCAGCAGTTCAAGACCCGGGTGCCGCATGATGGGGTGAGCTCCCATCTCTAGTTCCAGCTCCTGCCAACCTAGCAGTTCGAAAGCAAGAAATTGCAAGTAGATAAATAGGTACCACTTTGGTGGGAAGGTAACAGCGTTCCATGCGCCTTGGTGTTTAGTCATGCCGGCCACATGACCACGGAAACGTCTTCGGACAGTGCTGGCTCTTCAGCTTGGAAACGGAGATGAGCACCGCAACCCTAGAGTCGGATTCGACTGGCTTTCGAGCAAGGGAACCTTTACCTTTACTAAAATCTATAAAAACAATGAATGCTTTTGAGCTGTAGAAGTAGACATATAGGTATGAAAAAGCCACCTCTTGTGTGCTGTGGCATAAGATGACTTTGGGCATGAAAGCTAAGAGAATGGACATAAGCCTTAATTGGATTATTGTATCCCAAGTCATTTGAAAACCAGAACCACCAGAAACAATGTTTAGGAGTTCATTCCTCTAGTGTTAATACTGTTGCTATACCCTTAAAAGGAGTTCACATCAAAACAGACCGTGTGCTTTCTCAGGTCCCACAAAAAAAACATAAAAGTGGCTGTATAAAAAATGAAGAACTAACAATTTTCTTTAAATGATGCTATAACCAGTTATTTCTTCATGTTCTGACCAAAAGTTTTGTCATTGTCTGTCTAAAATTTGGCATAATCTTTTACCAACAATATGCGACAATAAAAAATCTCTCTGGTCTCTTGTAGATACGATCAGATTGGCACAGTGGATCAAGACACAGGCTTATCCGGGAAGACTTTCCCAGGACCATCATGGAATCATTATGGGGTCTTAAAGTAATTCAATAATGGTAACACCAACATCTCTTAGGAACAAAGAAAGAAAGATCTGTGATTTTGACAGCAAGCACTCAGCTGGCATGGATCCAACCATCCAGTTTTACTGATGGAACACCATTCCCATTTACTGAAGAAAGGGCAGCAATGTCTGTCAATTCCCTCCTTCTACTGCAGACCCCCATTTTGCTCCCACTGCTGCTCCTCAGGGTGACCTGGCCCTGCCCAGGATCAAAATCCAGTAAGGAGTGGTAGTTTAGTAGACTGTAGCAAGAGAGAGAAGTAGAATAGTTCTGGTCCACAAGGTCAGTAGATGGTTGGATACTATATCCAGGACTTGTCCAAAGAATTATGTACAAGGTGACAAGTCTCATTTAACCTGGAAGAAGTGATTGTTGAGTTGGAGTAGGGCCATTTGGGGCATACATGTCTATGCTGCTGATCTGACTGCTCCCCGTTCTGCCAGAGCTTTGGCCAGGCTGGACATCTCTGTCTTGATCATTCAACGGAAGTATGTGAGGGCTGGCATTTTGGGGTTGCATGGAGATGAATGAGCATCTTGAGGCAGTGCTTGAGCAAACAGTGTAGTAAAATTTGCTACCTTGAAGGGAAAGAAACAAGACACATTTTAAGAGATTCCTTTTTCATAGACTAATTAAGTCTGAATGTCTTTTCACTGTTAGTTGTCACTGCCATGTATTTAATACGTACCTACAACTATGTATAATAAAATACAGGATACACACTTGATATTTCAAAACCATTTCTAATCCTTCCAAAGATATTTCAGATAGTCTTACAAATGTTTAGCACAGAAACCATCTCCTAAATTCTAACTTCACATTTGGCCCAATTCTGGGTTGTAAGAATATAAGGGATCTACCTTGTTTGGCTGCTTACGTGGATTGCCACTGAGGCTGAGCAGGAGGTAGAGAACTGACCATCTGTTTTTTCAAGATGCTTAAACGAAAGAAGCAAATATTAGAAAGGACAGCATCACTTGATACCATAGCTTCACTTCTCAACATGCAGGTGATTTACAGCTTAGTTCAGAAGCAATACGGCAAGACATTAAATATTTCGGTAATCTATACACAGCTGATCATCACTCCCCATTACCAATAGGGCTGGGTGGGCCCACCATTTCTCAGCCCACTGGACAAGTCAAATCAGTTATGGACTTGAGGATTTTGTGCTCAAGGATGGTGCATATATACTCCAAGTATCAAGAAGTCAATTGCCACTTGACTTACTCTTTGTACACAAGGAATCATTTGTGTTCTTACACAGAGATTGGACCTGCAATCCCTACTGATGCCCTACACACCCCACCTCTGACTTCTCTATTCAACTTTTGATGAACACACATGAACACATGAAGCTTCCTCATATTGAGTCTGACTCTGATCACTGGTCCACCAAGGTCAGTATTGTGTACTCAGACTGGCAGCAGCCCTCCATGGTTTCAGATGGAAGTCACCTTCTACCTCACCTTTTAATTGGAGATGCTGGGGATTGAACCTGGGACCTTCTGCATGCCAAACAGATGCTCTACCACTGACCCATAACCTCTCCCTAGCTGGGAGCTGGCTTCCTAGTGATATTTCAAGGGGCGGCCCATCATAACCATGTGACAGAGCCTTAAAACAGAGCCTTCGTTCACACATACGAACTTTACTGTAAAAACTGACTCATAATTTTCCAGTTAAAAAGTGTGTTTTCAGAACCCTGTGCTTCAACTACAAAAGAAAGAAAACCAAGATCACTTAAGAGACCAACAGAATGCATGACCAATAAATCAATACACATTATCTTAAAAATAGACAGTGATGTTTAAGTTTAAACTTAAAAAAAACCTTTTTTTTTTTGGCTGATCCATATCCTTTCCATTAGAAGTAATTTAGGACACTATTCACTAAAATAAATGCTGTTTATTTTATTTTTGTCAGATACACATTTTAATGTTTTGCAAGGCAGACAGGAACAAAGTGAAACATAATACATTTCCAAAAATGTTATCCTAACAAAACCACACTACTCAAAATTCAGTCCAAGTCACTTCAGAAAGCAACTCATCTCCAACTTAGTCCTGTACCTGTAAGTGGAGTTTTTTGTAAAGCTATGAAAACAAAGCAGCGCTTTCTTCTCTTCCTTACCACACAGCTGTGAAGACAAAAGCATATTAGAAGCATCACAAACCTACTGTATGGAATGTTAGTTTGGTTCACTATGCTGCATTTGTACATTAGATTAGACATAACTGTCCTCGATTTGCCAACAGAAATCTATTTACCACTTGCTTAGAGAATGCATGGTTGCAGACTTGGTAGTCATTGTGGAGAGAGATTAGCTAAACCAACATCTGCCACAAAGGAAGAAAGAGTTTTGCCACGTTAGGCCCTGGATAGCATCTGATGGTTGCCTTACCTTGGAGATATCTCCAGCAAGATAACTACAGCTTGCAATCATCTCTGTGTCTCATAACATTACAGAGACATTCCCCAATACTCATAGGAACCTTTTTGACACTAGTTCCGAGCAAAGAACTGGAAAACTCATGTTTTTGGATTTACTGTGGCTTGTTTTTAAAGAAGAAGAAGAGACTGGATTTATACCCTGCCCTTCACTACCTGAACAAGTCCAGAGCAGCGTACAATTCCCTTCCCTTCCCCTCCCCACAACAGACACTCTGGCCAAGGACAGACTGGCAATTTGCCCCGGGATGGGACCCGAGCTGACAACGATTCAATACCGGAGTAAATGGAACGTTCACACAGGCACATCTGCCTGGCGTCCCCCACCCGTAGCCTACCGGTGCTCTTGCGCTTCACTGCCGGATTAAAAAAACACCTGATAAAAGCCTTCGCAAATCTTGAAAGCCTGCGTTCGTCACGCGTTTCTCCACTTCCAGGGAGTCTGAACGCGCAGCCGAAAAGCCAGGAGCAACCTGCGTTGGGCATGAGGCAGCAGCGGTGTGATTGGCTGCGCTCCGCTCCACTGCCCAATGCAGTGCCGGCGTTGCAGGGCAAAAAAAAAAAAATCGTCAAAATGCGCTCATGCGCCCATACACCCACAGCCGAATTAATGGGAAAACGGCGAATATAGCACGCCTCCGGCGTGGCAGTCTGAATGCTCCCGCGTGCCTCCGTCCCGTATCTTCCGGCAGCGGCCCCCGCTGTGTGGACAGGAAAACCCGGTATTGTTTAATCCGGGGCAAATTGCCAGTCTGTCCTGGGCCTCTGTGAGGGAGGTGGGGCTGAGAGAGCTCTCTTGAGAACTGCCCTTGAGAGAACATCTCTGACTGACCCAAGGTCACACCAGCAGTTGCATGTGGAGGAGTGGGGAATCAAACCCAGTTCTCCCAGATTAGAGTTCACGCTCTTAACCACTACACCAAACTGGCTCTTAGCAGTTTTGGCAACAGCAATTTTGCAGAACACTGTATGCCATCCATCATCTCAACAGTCTTGGCAACTAATCAGGCAGGGCCTTATTCGAGGAAGAAGAAAAGAAGAAATAGAGAGCTACATCTGACTGGCCATTGTTATGGACAGTCTCTATAGTTCCAGGGACAAGATGCTACACTGTGCAATTGTTTTATTTCTTACAGGTTGTCTGTTCTTTATCACAGGCAGGGTTACATCAGGTTGACAGCTGTTGTAGCAGTATGCTATGCAAGATATTAATTGACTGCCTTCCAGAAAGCAATTCTCATGTACTTCCAGAACTGCTTCCTGAAAAATATACCCACAAATAAGTCACTTTTTAAAATTTTGTATTAATTGTGTGCCAATTAAATCAAATAAATTGACTAAAATTCCAGCAAATCAACTAAAATCTCTATAATCTACACTTCAAAGTGATATCTATGCTGGACAATTTATTGTTTTGTGTGACGCAATACAAGCAAATGTAATTATTCCAAAGAGTGAGTGCCTAGTCAGGGTACCTCTTATCCCTTCTACCTCCAAACCCCAACTCCCCTTTTTATCCTTTGGTTATTAAACTCTTCAGGGTCGTACCCCCCAGCATTCCACTCAGCCTTTCAGATCTGATCAGTCTGCTCAGAATGGGGAGGACAGAGGGATGGGGTCTTCTGTCTATCACAACAGAAGATAAACCGAAGCAGGAATGGGCAAGAACTGTCAGAAAATCTCTCTGCCAGAACCAATGTTCCCTCCCTGTCTTAGCTCAGGAAGGATGGCTACAGAGCAAACTAACTTATGCAGTAGCCAAATCACTCGCTCACAACTTTAATGCCAGTAGCCCACAAAGTAGAATTTTTGCTCACAGGACTCCACAGCTTAGAGAGAGCATTGGCCAGAATTTAGTTATGACCTAATTGTCTCAGACTATCAAAAGCTAGACAGATATCCTAGCAAATTAACATCCATCAAAAATGCACATAAAGCTGCTCTTTTTAATGTTTTCCCAGATATAGTTTACCATAAATGTTATGAAACCTTCACTGCAAAGTCAGGAGAAATATAAATCATGTGTAGTCTTAATTTAATAAAGAAACAAAATCATACCCGCCTGCTTGCTTGTAAATTCCCATCAATTTCCACCATGTATAAGAAAATGTCAATCAATTTAAAATTATGGTCTTATTTGAGTTCCCTGGTAGAAGTGCTTTGTCTGGGGGGCCCCTCACACTTTCCTACAATCCCAGGGTTGGGTGAGACATCAGGGGAGCCAGCATAATTTTATGTCATCTTGTTAGCCAAATTGCTTTTGTTATTAATAATTGTAGGAAATTATAATATTTAATGAGCAATTGGCAACTAAGGGAAACAAGCCTATGTATACAGAAGTCCCACCTTTCCAGTAAAACCAAGAATAAAGGCAGAAACCAATTATTTAGAGAAATGGGTTCTTTACTGAAGAATATTTCAAACATACAATAAAACACAAGCACACATACACTTATTCAGACCTAGGAAAATTAGAAAGGGATAGTGACATTCGCATGAGCAGGATGTTTCATTAAAGGGTAATATTTACCTGTCCTCAGTGTGATGAAGCGATCCACAGGAAAAATGGGGAGACTATAAGAGAATAAGGGTCATATTCTGAACCAGCAGAACACGTGACTCTGGGCAGTGCTACACTGAGAGTCAGCACAATGGGGCAGGGCTTAGGTATGGAGAGAGAGAGAGAGAGCACATGGTCCTGCTGTTTTATGCACTGTGGGGCTGGGGGGTGGTCTTTGCTGGCCACCTCCCTTGGCACATCCCCTTCTGGTCTGTCCCCCCTCCCTGGTCCATCCCCTGGAAGTTTCCTTTAAAAAAAATGGTTGCAGGAGGATGGGGCAGGGTTGGGCAATGTTGAATCTAATCACTTTACCAGTGGCACCTTTGGAGAACAATAGCTGAGTCCAGGGGTATTGTCTTTTAGTGGCTCTGGCTGAAGAGTTGATGAGTTTAGCTGGGCTGTGGCAGTCTGGCTGATGAGTTGAGTGATGAGCCAGCCAGCTAATCCCTTCCTGGCAGAGGCTCCTTCGTTATGCTGTGGAGCCTAAATGCATCATGTGGTGGAGGTGAAGAGGGGTGGGGGGATTGCCTGCATGTCGAAGGAAAGGTTTTGTTTATGGAGTCTCTTCAGGATTTTAAGTCCCTTTTGCAGAATGTGGCATTTTTCCATGGCACGTGGTTGCTGGCTTCATGGTGCTTCATGTGACTAGGGAGCTGGTCTCTCTTCCTGCTGCACTGCAGGTAAGAGATGGCAGGTAACCTCAGGAACCACTGGCACATCAGATCAGAGGAAGGATTTCTTCTGCTGGGCTGGCATCCATTTTCAGGGTCACCACACAATTCAGTCCCTTTTGCACACTAGCTGTACAGACCAGTTTATCACTTATGAACTATATATCCATAAGAGCGCCATAAGCGCCTTGCAGGGCAACAATCTGCCGCTGAGGAGCACAGCCAGAGACTCATGGCGTAGTTGGAGCCAAAGAGTATCTCATCCCCATCCCCGTGCTCCCCAGGGTTCCAGGACAAGCAGCAGAAGTCAGCCAGCTGCCAAGACACAGTGAAGCTGGGAGGAGCTGCAAGAGACAGTTTGGAAGACAGTCTGCAGTAAAGTGTCCTGGGAGACAGCAGCATGCTCACCCCTGACTTCAGCCCCCCAGGAGGCAGAGTCTGACACACTTATTGCATATATGTTCCTCCAAAACATCTAAACCATCCTGATCTCAAGGTGCTCAAAGAAAAGAGAAAAATGATATTTTGAAGCAGGCATGTTCTCAGTCTGAGTTCCTAAAATCTGTTGTGAGTACACTTTCCTGTTTCCTGCTCTGAAGTCACATCCTCTTCAAGCCAAGTTTAGTGGAGATTGTCATTCATCACCTATTTTCCAAATTAGCTTTCCTTCTCACCGTCTCCATTAATGTATCAGAGCAATTTATAATCAACTGAATTTTTCAGCATGCGTATTTCAAAGCCTAGAAAGAGGTCAGAACAAATCCCTTGTGAAAACAGAGGAACTGTGAGAAGCTACAGTACAGAAAATTAAAATGGAAAAAGCCCAGGGAGAGAAGTCCAATTTTCCCAGCCAGTGCTTTCTAGCAATTTCTTTAAAAGTCAGTATAAGAACTTCATTAAATTTGATAAGTGTAATGTAGATCTGTGATTTTTATTTTTATTTTTTAAAAATAACCCACTGGTAATAACTAAACAAGGCTTGCATTTAAGATCACAAGTACTATTTGCTAAAAACATGAAAACAGTATGGGTCTTTGAGTCAAGGAATCCAGTTTGCTGTGAAATCACTTCTCTCCAGCTCAAAGTGCCCTCCATGCACCCTCTACAACTCAGAGGAGATAATTAAGATTCTGTTACTTTCCACAACTAACCACCTTTAGACTTATCTGCTATTGTAACATATTTATTGCTTTACAACTGTTGACTTGATAACAAGAAAACCTTAACTTGTTATTTAGCTTTTCACTTTGCATAACTTAAACATCATCATGTTACATGTTAATTTGCTGATAAATCTGCCATTCCAATGTATTTGAAAAAGTGTGCCTTGCACAAGAAAGCTCATACCTTGAATAAACCTTTGTTGATCTTAAAGGTGCCACTGGACTCTAAATTTGTTCTATACTACCTAGCAGTGTTCCCTCTAAGCTGAGTTAGTGAGCTAGCTCACAGTTGTTTAGCCTCCAGCTCACACATTTTTGTCTTAACTCCGGAAGGAGGGCTCCAGAGCAAACTAATTTATGCAGCAGCCAAGTTGCTAGCTCACAACTTTAATGCCAGTAGCTCACAAAGTAGAATTTTTGCTCACAAGACTCCACAGCTTAGAGGGAGCATTGCTACCTAGTGTACTATATAGCATAGTACTTCAGCTTACCTAACAATGGCCCCGTCCACACGGAGCATTTGCCCCGCTGAAGTCACGGGAGCCCTGTGGACTTTCCGTGCACGTTCATCTGGGAGGCGTAGGGCTCCCATGGCCAACCCGCAGCTTCCCTCCGAAAACGCAGGGTAAAAAACTAGTAGGTCCGAGGTACTAGTTTCTGGAAACCCCGGGGCAAAGGCTGGCATCTGATCACGGGAGCGCCGGTATCCCGCGGCTTCTGACGCCCACCCATGTCCCCGGGGTTTCCGGATGTTGTAAGTTTCCCTGGGATGCGCACCAACGCTGGACAGAGCATGCGCACACACAAGTCACCAACAGCAGCCTGCCCCCCCCCAACGGCGCATGCGTACTTCGCACTTGCGTGGTCTGCTGTGCTGCTGTTTTGCCGCGCTGCAGCAGCGCGGTGTGATCGTGGCGCAGAGCTGGCGCGTGGCAACCCAGTGGTCTGTGAGATCGGGCTACTGCGCCTTATTTAGCTCCGGGGCAAACTGCCACGCCTCCCCCGCATGTTTTCTGGCCCGTGTGACCGGGGCCAAAGTTAATTTAACCAGCCCATCTGAACTGTACATTTTGCTTCACAAACAGATGTTTCACTTTGCTAGTAGATACTAAATTATGAAAGCAACACTAGTTGTAACAGCATAAAAGTTTAATATTCATCTCATCGTTACCAGCTATTTAGTTCACAATTAGACATTTTACATGTTCTCAGGTACAGGGCTGGCCCAATGATTTTTGGCACCTTGGAAAAGTGACTCTTCCACCTTCCCAGCACTGCATGAAAACTGCCACTGTCCTCCTCATTCCATCCATCTCATTCTATGGGGAAGCCACAGCCCTCACTGTAGCTGTGGCTTGCCACATCTCCCAGTGGAGCTGGATTGGGAGGCAAAACTGACCGTGGAACTGGCCCATCACCATGATGGAGGGGGGAGAGAAGGAAGAAAAGGGCCCACTATGACCACCCTGAAGTGAGGAAGGTGCAGGCCCATTGCAGGCCGCCCACTGGAGCCAGGTCACTGCCTGGGGCTGCTGCCTGCATGACAGAGATCCTGATTTGAGGACAGGTGGGGACACTATTTGGCAGTATTTCGCTAAACCTAGCAGCACTGGTGACTGACCAACATTTTGTAGATGGAATGACATCTGGTTTGATACATGCCTTTCAGAACTCTTCAAGCCTCCAATGTACTGGCGTACCAAGGACGGGGTAGTAGGAGTAGTCCACCCCAGCTGCAGGCAATAAGGGGGTGCATCATCTGTAGCAAATTTAAAATAATAATGATAATGATAATGATAATGATAATGATAATAATAATATCCTTAGTGTCCCGTCCCACCCCTCAGCTTGAAAGAATGTGGTTAATTAGGCTAATTAGGGTTGGGCATGGAAGAGTCGGAGAGGATGAGGTTGCCGTTGCTGAGCGCCCTGGGCAAGCTGGGGGAGAGCACCTCCATCTTGGGGATCTGCAGTGGCAACTCAGTGGCTGGGAGCTGGGAGGAGCCACAGAGTGCTGCCATATTGGAGCTGCCAAGCTGAGCAGGCAGAAGTGATGGATGGAGCCCAAGTGGGCAGAGTTTCTGTCAGTCGGGGACAAGCAAGGAGTGAAGCAGAGAAATAGAAAAGGAGAGAAAAGTGGCACCAGGGTCCGCTCCTGGTCTCAAATATGCTAGGTACGCCACTGCTCCTATGACTCAAATAGTATTATTACAACACTCAAATCTGGGGTTACAACAAAATGTAATCGGTTTCCTTTGCTCAAAAGTGTAACAAAAATTCAGGGTTTCATGGTTGTTTTTCCTAGCCTCCCTGCACGGAGGTAGCTGAGCAGCAGACAGGCCTGCACTCAGCAGGTACATAGAAACATTCACTGTTTCTTTACTGATCACATATGCAGAACTTCTTTAGAGCGACTGTAGTACTTGCTGTGCCCCGTTTATTTACGGCACGCACGACCCTATTCGGTACGCAAGGCTGTGAGTTACCAGTACCACCATTACTCCAACAAGAGACGGCAGGCATTTGAACCTGGAAGTCCCACGCACTCCCAACTCCACAGGGAAATGAAGGCGCCTCTTACAGAGACAGAACTTCGGTCTAACAAGACCTCTCATCTGCATAGCCTGGCCGCGACCATCCAGGGCCTCCTGCTACTTGCTCCTTTTAACCAGAGATTGAATGTTGATGCTTTCCCGGCCCCTCCTCGGCAGGTCAGGGCACCTAGGTTTTATTCTTTGGAGCACCTCTTTCGGCGAGAGCAGAGGAGGAGAGAGCCCAGCCCAACACCACCCACTCCCTCCCAACTTCTTCCAGCTACCCGGGAACCAGGCAGGCGTCCACTATAATTGGGTGGGACGGCGGAAAGACCGGCACGCCGAATCTGTAGTGCTCCAAGCGGAGACAGTCTGTCTAACAGGAGTCCTTAACCCCCTTCCCGCCCCACCCTCCGGGCGCCAAACCACCGGGAGAAAATGGGGAATCCGCCTGCCTGCCTGCCTGCCTCCCCCCTTCTTTCCGGCCCGCACTGGTTAGTTGGGCAGCAGGAGGCACAAACAGGTTGCCTTCGCCCTTGCCCAGGTTGCGGCTGCACAGCGTCTTAAGCTAATAGGCAATAGGAGAAGCTGCCTTGGGGGATCTCTGATCCGGACTCGCTATCGGCGAGGATGGGGAGGGAAAAGGAGAGAGGACCCCTCGCCAACATCTCCCGGCGCGGGGTTTTAGCGCAGCGCTTATATCTCCCCGCCTTCCAGCCCGGCCCGTTATTTAAGGCATCATTTTTAACAGAACTCGCCGAAAAGAGAGAAAAGAAGGGACAAAGAATGACGGGTTTCAAAGACGGCTCCAGCAATGCTCCGTAGCCCGGACAGTGCGACACCGAACACCTTCCCTCGAGCAACGATCAAGAAGCGGCGAGAGAGTTCCGGGATGCCAACCACAAGTCAACCGGGGCGGGGATATTTTCGTCGCCTCTCTCCCCTCCGGCAACAGAGCAGCCAGAACTTTGTTCGAGAGTTCTATCCGACTGCTGGGATCAAGAAAAAGAAGGGTATTGCTTGATGTCTTTAGGCGCCTTGGCTCTCGAAAACTTATACTCTTGTTGGTCTCTAAGGCGCTGCTGGGATCTTGTACATCACTGGCCGCGCATCGTTCTAAAATAATAGCAATAAGTAAATAATTGAAGCGGCGACTACAACGTGTCTCTGACTTAGGGAGTGGGGACTGGAGTTCTCCCAGGATTGTGCAAGTTATTTGCTGCTGATCTCCCCACAGCGAAGATAGTGTCCATGTAAGAAATGGCAGCAGTATGACATCACATCCCTGTTGAGCTCTCTACCCCCTCCGAAATTCCACATTCCCCCAGGCAGCTCCCCTAAACCTCCAGGAATTCTGTAAGGTGGAGTTGGCAGCCCTATGCAGAGTCTGACTGCCTTGCCTCTCTTTTTTACATCTGAACTGTTGCTTTTTTGTGTCTTTGGTTGCTTTCTTTGACACCTTAAATTTGAGTAACATTTAGAAACTGATCCATGCATGTCAGGGGGAAAGCAGCCTGTGAGGTTTGGAAATCTGCTATTTATCCTCCACTCCAGTAGGCTATTTCTGGCTAGGTAGAATCTGGCAGCCTATGAAATGTATACCTGATCTTTCCAAGCTGCGATTGGCCTTCTTCAACCTAACCTTATATGGTCCATCACAATTTAGTTTTGATTTGAGCATTTCTGGGGTTTAAGCTGCGGAGTAGTATGTTATCACGGGGGGGGGGGGGGCTTCTGACACCTTGGAGACTAGCCAAATTGTGGTGGCATGAAGTTACCGAAGCAAGAGTCATGAGTTCTACAAAAAACTTACATGAGAATGAGGTGCAGTGGATTGTGCCACTTAAGACTTGTAAGTCTTCTAGCTGTTTCATGATGTGCCTAAAGATACTTATTACTGCCTTCAGCTCATGAGAGGAGGATTCTGAAGGCTGCTGCAGTGTAGACACTTGCACTCTGGTGAAAGAGAAAAATGGGATGTCAGGAACATCCTACTAAACATTCTTGTAAGCCAAAGAAAAAAGACATGAAGCACCTTCAGTGCAGCTGCTCTTAGCAAACTCCAGTTCCAAAAAAGTAGTGTTGCTGGGTTAGTTTTAGCAGTCCCGGGGCCCTGGGCAAAAGTCCAGGCTGCAGCCTCAGAATCACTGCCACCCTCCACCAAGCCCAAGCAAGGGGCAGCCCTCACCTCATGTAACGTGGGTGAAAGTATCACAGGAACTTTGGATGGAGCAAGCATAAATGGCCACTGTTGAACTGGCTGGGTCAAGCCCTGCATTGGACAGGTGCAAGGGGCAGTGGCGGGACCCTGCTCTTTTCTTCTTTCCTGCAGGGGTGGGGCTGTAAGTAGTTGGGGGGCTAACCCAGCATGTGTCCCTGGGCAGCTGCTCCTATTGTCTGTTGGCTAAGACCATCCCTGCATGTAATGTCCAGTGTTATACATTATCTTTTAAGAGCTGGCCTTAACCCATACCCCATTATATGAAGTATACTTGAGACTGGGAAAGGAGCTGAAAATATTAGATGATATAGAGCTACGGTGAAGCCATATTTGGAATGGTGGTGGGAAGTGCCATCAAGTCACAGCTGACTTATGGCAACCCCATGGAGTTTTCAAGGCAAGAGACATTCAGAGGTGGTTTGCCATTGCCTGCCTTTGTGTCATGACCCTGGTATTCCTTGGAGGAATCCCATTCAAATACTAGTCAAGGCCAACCCTGCTTAGCTTCCAAGAGGTGATGAGATCATGCTAGCCTGGACTATTGAGGTCATTTGGAATAGTGTGTATAATTCTGGTTTCCACATCAAAAAGGGCTGGGGAAAAATATAGAAGATGGCAGCAAACATGGTTAAAGGTTTGGAGAGCCTTTCCTATGAGGAAAGGCTGAAAAGTCTGGGACATAATAGAAGTTTATAAAATTATGCATGGGGTAGAGAAAGCAGATAGCTAGCTTTTACAAGGAAAGGCGTTGGCCCCTGTGCCCTGTTTGTTGTGTGAATAGGGTGTGGGATCCCACACTTCCTGTTTCCCAGCACACCATCCCTGCTACAGCTGGCAGGGAGGGGGGAAATAATCTAGGGCAATGATGTGACATCACTTTTCATGGAAACCTGGAAACAATGTCAGTCCTGTCTAGAAATCTCCAGGGATTCCTAGAATAGTGTGATGCCACTTCTTGGAAATTATGTCTCACTCTCACCAACAGTGCCCCCCCCCCCAGGTCTTCTGCTGTTTGGTACGTGTGAAACAGTATAGTGGACTAGATGCACAACTGATCTTGTTGAGCAGGGCTGTTCTTATGTTGATAGTAAAGAAGTGAACATTGGAACAGGATTGCTACCAAGCAATTTTGAAATTGGGCTAGCTGTAGGATTTTTATTTTGCTTTCCTTAGCCTTGTTTTTTCTTCTTTTAGAGACTCTCTTTAAATTCAAGTACATGTAAAGCAACAGACTTATATATTCATATTCTTGGAAAGAAATCCCATCTCAATAAATGAGATTTACCACCAAGTAAATATGGGTAGGATAGATTTATAATGTGTGTGTGTGTGGTTTTTATTGTTTCTCATCTGGGAACCCATGAAAGAAGTGTACAGTATGGGTACCTTTTTAAAAAGATTTGTTAGGAAGGGATTTTCTAGTCTATATATGTAAAGGTAAATGTGGACTTCTCACATCCTAATCTCGTGGGCTTCAGGAAGAAGACAGGTGAATGGGACTGTCCTAGTGAACAGCAGCTGCTGTTAAAAAATATACCAATAAAGACAATATTTTTGGCATTCTGTTTCCTAGAGATTCTTTCCAAACTTATACCCAGCAGTCATTGGAAAGCACAAGAACCAACGAAGCCATGCTAAAAATGGGACAATTCTGCCTTGGCTTCTCAAAACAGAATCCTTACTATCTGACAAAGATCTTTAAAATAATAGAAAGGCATATTGACCTAGGAAAGGTCATGTC
Organism: Gekko gecko; assembly: GCA_029375565.1. NCBI lineage: Eukaryota > Metazoa > Chordata > Lepidosauria > Squamata > Gekkonidae > Gekko > Gekko gecko. The sequence goes on along the minus strand of JAPDNY010000004.1, from coordinate 158,422,176 downwards.
TTAAAGTGAAAGAGGGGGGCTTTCCCACTGTGTTAAAAAGATTACACCAGCAACAGTCTTTCGTTGTTTATCTGTTTTTGAGAGAGAGTTTGGAGAACTCAAGAGGAGGGAAGAAATCAGTAAACACAGCAGTTATATTTATGTTCTCTGGTGTTCGCAAAGGACTATTGGTAGAGCTACCATTTAAAAGAGAACACAGGCCAAGGATTTGTGTATGTTTGCTGTGATCCCTTGCTTTGTGTGCAGAATAAAAAGATGAGTATTTCACTGACATCAGAACTTTCCTTCAGTGCAAGGTGCCTTTTACCAGCAGGATATACCTCTTCTGTCAGAGCAAGGCTCCTCCTATTAGAGAAAGGTTCTACTATTAGTGTAGCAGAACCTTTGGAACCAACCCAGAACCAATTCCAGTCTCTCAAAGCTTTATATGGGAACTCTCAATCTAATGTACAACAAAGGGAGCAGTCTATTGTCCAGGTTATAACATTTTCAGGATATAACAGTGCCTGAATACAAGAATGGAAATTGTGGTGGATGGAAGAACAGAAGGAGTGTGGTTTGGTTACTTAACCATTCAGGTTTCATTAATAGAATTAGTTCATTCCCACTGCAATCCTATGCAGTCTAAGACCATTGATTTCAGCAAACTCATGCTGGAACAATTTAGACTGCAGTAACTCTACATAGGCTGACTAATTAGCTGAGCCAAGGGTGCCTCGAAAATCTCTGAGGAGGTCTGGCTTCAACTTCCTTGACCCTTCAGAGCAGCCAGACAACGAGTAGTGAGTGGCCTTCACATGTGGTGATGCTTTCCCAGCAGCCTTTACCAGGTAACTCAGGACAGGATCTGAAATTCTGCTTGGGAAGAGGGAAAGTATGCAAAGCAGGCTAACGGGTTTGTTATGTTCATATGGTAGACTACTCAGGTTTGTGGAATAAACTTCAGCTTATATAAACCACAGTTTACTGTGACATGTGAGTGCAGGCTAAATGTGTTTAGGAGCAAGGTTTATCTCCAAGAATCACGATATCCAAACAATATAAGTTCAGTTAAGTGAACCAATAACGACTCAGCTGCAAATAAATTTGCTCGAACTATGTTTCATTTCAAAGAAGGGTACTTGGAAAGTAACTTGCTTAACAAGCAGAGTAAGTTCCAAAATAGCAAATAATAGTCATACTAAGCCATGTGGTAAAATGCAAAGATCAGCAGAATCAGAAAGAAGACAAAAGATCATATGGCACTTCGAAGGAGTTAATTTACCAAAGCATGTGTTTTCACAGCAACAGGCAGATGAATTTTAAAGCTCACATATAGGGATGCCAGCCTCCAGGAGGGACCTGGGGACTCCTGGAATTACAGCTCATCTCCAGACTACAGAGATCAATTCCCTTTGAGAAAATTGATGCTCTGGGGAGTGGACTCAATGACATTGTACCACACTGAGGTCCCTGTCCTCGCCAGGCTCCATCCTCAAGTCTCCAGGCGTTTTCCAGTCTGGGTCTGGCAACACTACCCCTCCATCCCCCGCCACTGGCAACCCTACAAGTCGCACTGAAATAAATACATCCTTAAGGTTGCCATTGTCTGTGGTCTCCTTTGTTCCAGGGGATTAGTTTGGATCTTCTTCCAGCTGAAAACGCTAAGTCATATACATTTACTGACAATGTTTCCTTCTAATAAAATACAATGGCAATCAATTCTCTTGAATAATTAGGCGTATGTTGTACTGATGTTTTTCCTGAGTCAAAGCAACTAAATCCATTCTCTTGATAGTCTGTGGTCCTCAAACGGACTTCAGATGTCAATAGAGCTGTTCTGGAACAAATTACATTGACTTCAGTGATCCTTCAAAAAGACTAAATTAAAGAAGTTAATCCAGGGGCCTTTTTGACCCTGAGAGCACCTTTGAAATTCTGACACAGGGTGATGGGCACAACCACAAAACGGCTGTTGAAAGAAGAAGAGCCATGCACACATGCCAAAAGCCCAAGTGCAGGGGAGAAGAGGGGTGATTTAAGATTATGCACTGGGAAAGAGGAGAAAGAGAGTGAGCAAAATTAACACTGCGGAGGGCAGCTGCTGCTGTTACAGTGTTATTTTAATCTGCAAAGCCACTCAGATCTCCAACGGCCGAGCAGAAGCCCTGCTGGGCAAGATCCTCAATTGGTCTCTACCACTTTCTAGAAATGCTGGACACCAGGACAGGTGTCAGAAGGCACTGTGGCACTCACAAGCAGCACACTGGGGACCCCTGGGTTAACCAGTCCAATTGTAGTAAGTGTTCTCAACTTCCAGGTGAAGCTTGGAGATCCTCTGGAATTACAACTGATCTCCAGGCTACAGGCATCAGTTCCCCCCAGAAAATGGGTGATTTGGGGGGGGTGGACCCTATGATAGGGTTGACAGCCTCTCATCCCTTGCTGATGTCTTCCCACCACTTCTCACCACAGCAGCAGGAGAAAAACAAAGGGGAAAAAAATAGTCACTGGCTGACAGCATGACATCACTTCCGGGTAAACGCAGAAGTGACATCAGTCCTCTCCAGGAACTGCTGATAACTCTGTGGCTTTACCATAGAGTTTCATCCTGACATCACTTATGGGTTACCAATGGCCCCCTCCCCAGGAGAGATAGAAAATATTTTTTTAAAAAAATCTTCCTTCCATCTTTTGTTTTCTCTTTAACTGCCACAGAGCCATGCCTCCTGAAACATGTTCAGTCCTTCCCAGGCGGCTTTGGGATTTTTCGGATTTGATTACCAAGTTATAGTTTCCTGTATTCCTGCACAATCCTTGAAATATAGAGATCCCTACCTGGCGTGGCTTTGGTGGCTCACTTGAGCCATTCGTTTTGTAATTGGATAGATCTGGGTTCTGGCAAAGAGAGCTTTGGCTTATGAAAGCTGACCCTTAAGATGCTGCTGGACTCCAATTTTACCCTGTATTTCTGTACTATTAACACTGGGTGGCAGTACAAACGCTCTAGAAAACCAGCATGTTAAACAGTCCGGTAAACTGCAAATGTTGCTCATATAGCTTATATCTAGGTTTTCTGAAGCATACTGATATTGTGGTTTATTCATAATAAAACTGCTTACATGCAGTTAGCTGTACCAAACACTTATGATGGACAAACAAATCAACTCTAATGAACTATAGCATTATTTCTGATGGCACCAGTTTGTTCCTAAGTAAATACGTATTTACACATTATTTTTATATGCTCTTCATAATGCAAAATGTATTTCCACATGTAACCCTATGGGTTTGGCCCTCTGCTGGAGTTTGGCAGAGGAGGTATTTTGCCCTGAGAGGAGGGTTCTGTGGGAAAAGAGAGTTCTAGACAGAAGCCACCTGGTTCCTAGTGCAGAGGATGGTGAAGTCTGAGAAGGCGCCTCTAGAGACCTGCAGCCTCCAGAGATCTACAAAGGTATCAAGAGCCCCGTGATCAGCAGCAGCACCACAAAAAGCCAATGAGGACTGAGTGAGAGAGACTTGCAGAAGGCCCCAGAGAGACAATAAAACTGCTATCACCTCTTTGATGGCCCCCTGTAAGTTGTGTTGCCTAAATGTTGAGTTTTATTTATGTATGTCCTGTTTGGATTCCCCATCCTTCCTTGTTGAATTAAATCCTACTTGTATTTTTAAGTTCTACTCGTGAATGGTTACAGGTGATTGGAGAGGTCTGACGGTTGCTTTTAAAATTCCATTATTTCCTCTCTTTTTTTAGCCTACTGGTCACCCCCACCACCCCATTAAGGAAGTGGAGGCCAGTGGGCTGGAGGCTCCACTGCTTGCTTGTTTATCACCCTCCCCCTCCATTAACCAACAAGGACCAATAATTTCTGCCCTCAAGCCTAGCTGAGGGAAGAAACTGTGGTTACCCACAGTAGCGTTTATTTTTGCCCTTTTGAAATATGTGAGAAGGGAGCATAAATATCTCTACCTCACTCTTCTTGTAAATGTATATTTTTAAAATAACCCAGTTATTTTTTATGGGATTGCCTGTGGCAGCAGGAAATGCATTTAGTTTTACAGAGTGCAAGTTGCATTTATGGGTGTGTAAACGAAAACAGTCACACATTCAGAGGCAAGGGCTCAAAAATATTTGGCTATTATTTGGATATAGGAGAGCTCTGGGACAACTAGTGTTCACAAGGCAGCAGTCAAAGCTGTGTCAAAGTTGCACCACAGCGACCCTAGATGCAGAGTGGATGGAGCTTGTTAAAAATGGGAGTGTCTTGGCTGGCATAATGGCTGAGTTCAGACTGGCAGTTTGAAGTGGAAGTCAGTCGTGGCAAAAAAGCCCCGGAACCATTTGTTTTCCCGGTCACACTGTGCCAACTGATGTGGGAGTATACCAGGAGGAGGCGCATGGGAGTGTTCAGACTGCTGGCCCGGAGGCACGGCTGTAAATGGCTTTTTCCTGGTAAATCGGCTGGATGCCTATTTGTGCATGAGCGCATGAGCACACATGCGCTCATGTGTTCATGCACACATAGGCATCCAGCCAATTTGGGGAGGATCCCATTGCGCCGGCACCACATTGGGCATTAGAGCGGAGCACAGCCAATCATATCGCTGCTGCCTTATGTGCAACATGGGTTGCTCCCAGCTTTTCGGCTGAGCGTTCACACTTCCAGGAAGCAGAATGCAGCAGGATAAACAGGCTCTCCGGGATTTGCTATCACTTTCAACAGGTATCTTTTAATCCCGGGAGCAAAGCGGAACAGCACGGGTTGCCTACAGGTGGGGAACACCAGGCAGATGTGCCTGTGTGAACGCCCCCTTTAATCCACTTGGGAAACGTGGCTGAAATGTGGATATAGCGGGGCACATTGCCAGTCTGAACCCAGCCAATTGTGGTCTCTTTCGCTATGACTTCTTGCACTTGCTTCATGACACTGTGTGCTCAGTTTGTTTTGTCGGCCATGGAGATTTTGGGGAGTTGGGCCTGGGGAGGGCAGGGTTTAGGGAAGGACCTCAGCAGAGTATAATGCCATAGAGACCACCCTCCAAAGAAGCCATTTTCTCCAGGGGAACTGATCTTGGTCATCTGGAGATCAATTGTAATAACAGGAGATCTCCAGGTGCCACCTGGAGGGTGACAACCTTAGGACCAACCGAATACTTGCTAGACCTTTGCCCCCTCTGGCACGCTAACATTCACTAGTCCAAAACAGCTGCACCACACTTTACTGTGTATGTTTTTGGCCCCATCAGCTTCTGGCCTAGAACAGATAAAAGATGGCAAAGTTGGTCACGGTTCTTGGGAGTAAACAGAAATTAGATTGATGGGATTTCCGAGAAACATGTTAAGGGTTAGAACAATGGTCCTAATGCCTGCATGACTGACTTGAAGCATTACTTTGGCTTTACACAATGTACTATGCCATCACACAAATAGTAATATTACCATCAGAGCCCCACATAGCCCTGTGCATATAATAAGCTATATATATGAATATTTTATAGTGTCCCTCATCAGATCATGCTTTAAACGTAATGCTAAAATGATCGTGTCCTAGAAAAGGAAGCCGGAAATGCATATATTGTAGAAGGCTTTTGTTCTTTCCTTTCAAGAAGTTAATGTTCAAGTAAAACAATTCTTATAAATATTTCAAGAAGACATCAGAGGCTTTATATAGAATTGTCTCAATTGACTCTTTAATTCGGTGAAATGGGGGAGGAATATTGGCAAGCTCAGTTATATGAAACGATGCATATTTTTATTAATTTGACCAAATAAGAGCCTCCATATTGTTTTAGTCCATTTGTCAGATTGAACAGTCTGTTATCATTCTGTTCGCTGCTCAGCACTAAAATTCATTGCATATTCCCAAGAAATTCCATACTCTCAATACACATTCCTCTGGAAGTGCATTCTATACAGGGGAAATACATCCAAAATACTAACACAGATCCAGAAAACCAGAAATGGAGAAGGCCACAGTGACACAGACAGATGTAGGAAGTGATAACTAAGAAATGGATACAGAACAGGTTTGTATGGAATTCATAAACTAAAGTTATTATATGCTTATTAAGAACTTGCCTGTCCAGCCCTTCCATTCTAAAACAATGGGTTTCGATAGATTTAAACATGACATAAAAGTACAAAATACAACCTGTACATGACAAGCTGGCAGAAGTACTCTGTGCTGATCTGGTTAGTCCTAATAAAGGGTAATTACATGGATTCGGTTCTCATGTTTCGATTTTACATGGAGCAATACAGCTGTACAACTTTTCTATGCCAAAACCAGCCCCTATGTTCTCAACCATATTAAAAAGAGTTACCACATCCTTAAAACACATTAATCAACATCACAAAGGTTAACAGACCATAAAACCTGGGTTTAAGCAACATTTAGTATTACTAAAAACTACAAGTCTCTTTAAAGTCTTTATAATACAGTGGAGCATCAACAAGGATGGTGACCGGGCTCCTCTTCCTTGGGGTGGGGGGGAGGCATTCCAAGGAGTCTCTTTCTCTGTTCCTGACCTCCACCACAATTCAAGTAGTGGGCGAACATGAGAAAGGACCTGCAATAATGATTTCAGCTCCCTCACAGATTGACATGGGAGATGCTGATTCTTGAGGTAGCGGGTTGAATCCAGTGGAAGATTTCCACACGTACGACAGCTCTAGTGAAAGCAGAAGCAGTAAAATTACTCCACACCACCTGCTTGTGCTAAATGAAAGCGACTGCATCCCCTGCTGTTTTTTTCTGTACATGCAAGGCAAAGCACAATTTCAAACCAAATTGAATGAAGTCATGAGAACCATCTGTCAGGCATTCCATTGCTTCCATATACAGACTGTTGTTTCCTTTAAAACTATATTTCCGTGTGTTGCTGTAGCCACTGCACGACTGCTTGTGCAAGTGGAGTTGAAAATGGAAAGGGCCGAGATTGCAATAGGGTGTAGCCTGGCTGACACAGGACTTTTTAAAATGGGAATTCCAAACCACTCCAAACAGAGCAGCTCTTCATGTATTTTCTTATCCTGTCGGCATAGGCCAAGTTCCTAACTCACTAGACTGTTGAATCTTCATGAGTATCCCCCTCTTATCCAGCACAGGTGTGATGCAGGTCCTCAGTAGAGATGCCTGTCATGCAGACACCCATTGGAACAATCTCCCTCTTAATTTGTGAGGGGGGGGGGGTTTGCAGGGGAAGGAGCATGTCAGCCAAGAATCCCAATGGGGCACCATGTTATATACAAGATATGTTAGTGGAGGGGGACATGTTCACACTTCCACTGGATCACGAATCGATTATCCATTTAACTTATGGATATGGCCATACTTCTGCCTCCCACTGCAGCCCTAAATAACCCTCAAAATACTGTTGTGGGGGATAGGGGACCCCCCCAGGATCAGCATGGGAGGGTGTTGGTGGGCTGATATGGGAGGGAGACTGGGGACGCCTGTTTTGATGAACTCTAATATACTGCTGCTATTGTATCTAATATATTGCTGCATTTTACAGTCTGGATTTGTGATTTGGGTTCAAATTCCTATTCAAGCTGTGATCTCACTGAATGCTGTTCAGCAAGGATCTCGCAGTTTCCCCATCTGAGAAACGATTATAATAATATATATAATTATAATGATTATAAGGAATAATTAAAAGTAACATGTTCTTGATATTTCTATATTATGTGTTGCTACTTTACATTCACGATAACTTCATTTTTAAATGGGAAGGTTAGATCAGTAGGTTCAATAATCAAAGTCTATGGCCAGGCCCTGACCTGGACAGCCCAGGCAAACCCGATCTCAGCAGATCTCAGAAGCCAAGTAGGGCTGACCCTGGCAATACTTGGATGGGAGACCTCCAAGGAATACCAGGGCTGGAACGCAGAGGCAGACAATAGCAAGCCACCTCTCTGAAATGTCCAGGCCCCACTAGAGGTTGCCAGAAGTCAACCATGACTTCCGGGTGCACAGGCGTGCATGGGCACACACACAGACACAATACTCACCAAAAAAAAAAGGTCTATGGCCAGGATTCAAAGCCCCACCCAGGAACTCAAGAGGGATTGGAACGTACATTTCCCAAATGCCAGCTCCTCAAGCTACATGGTAAATTGCTTTTGAAATGGGATGGCTCTTTCAAAAGCTATTTGTGATCTAGTATGAGAATCTACTATAGAAAAAAATAGTCAAACATTTCAATGAGAACATGGTAACTTTCAAGGCTACATAAAGTAGTCCTTCAGTTCCTGGCTTGATACTGCTCTCCTTTTTGGTAAATACTTCAGTAACACTCTTATCTTGGTTTATGTAATGAGAATGAGGTCAGAACTCAAAAGGATTAAGTTCTCCTGATATGTGATACGGTCTAAGTGGCTTTCCACAGGCTCTCTTCTCCTATTGCAAAATGCACTTACTCTGTTTGGTGTTATTTTCTACGTTAGATCTTTGCATTGGGACTCATAGCTTTGAAGCAATGAAAGATTCTCCATTTGAGCCAAGACAGAGATCTGTGATCAAAATCTGAATATAGTGTTTTGTAATTCTAGCAGTACCACCTTAAGCATAGTTACACCTTCCGAAACCTTCTAACTTCAAGGGTCTTAAAATGGTGTAACTTTCTTTGCTTAGGATTGCACTGCAAGTGTATTCATTTGCTAAATGCATGCATAATTAACAAAATACTACATGTATAAATAATCTGTAATATAATCACTACTACCGACATGAGAAATAGATTAAAGAAAGATGATTAAAAGAAGAGGGACACGTTTGTCAACACTGAAATAGATCTTTAGTTAGAACCCCTTGGCATCTAAACCAGAGCCAACACACCACACAACAAACAGAATAATGATATCCAGACGGTTAGCTGTGTCCATGAGGCTTTGGCACATACCAGTAAATGCCAAAACAAATTCACAAGTCTCTGAGGTACCATGAGACTCTTTGATGTTCTAGGAAAAGCAGTACCTGTGCTGTTCCACACAATCACAAGAAAGTTTCATCTCGTTACATATGGGGAAAGCAGATGTGATTAAACCTCATTGAGAATCCAAAATTTGTTTGCAGCCAGAGGAATGTTTTGCAAATGGATGTACCTGCATGTGGATGTGAATTTCTCTCTTTAATACAGAAAGTTTAAAATCTATCTTAAAGAAAGACGTTTTCATACCTTTAGATCCCTAGACTGGAGATGTATTTACAAAAAAAAAAATTGCTTTGAACAGAGGAGTTTAAAAACAGTTGCAGGCAGTGGCCAGCAATGCTCCCTCTAAGCTGGGGAGTCCTGTGAGCAAAAATTCTACTTTGTGAGCCACTGGTATTAAAACGGTGAGTGAGTGATTTGGCTATGGCATAAATTTGTCTGCTCTGGAGCCATCCTTCCTGAGCCAAGACAAAAGTGTGTGAGCCAGAGGCTAAAAAACTGTGAGCTAGCTTACACTCACTCGGCTTAAAGGGAACACTGGTGGTCAGTTAGGTGATTTTAGACTTGGATCTTACCATTAAACGGTAATGTAATATTCAGATGCAAAGGTGTAGGCTGGTTGTTTGGGGGGACCTCCTGGGGGGGGCTGGACTTCCACCTCAAAGTTCTCCTCTGGTTACAGGCGAATCAGACCATGCGAAAGGAGGAGACTTTGCAAGGGACAGAACATTAAACTAATTTTATTGCTTTCTCCAGTATAAACTTCCTCACAAATAGAGAACTGCTTCAAACAGGATGGCTGCCTTTTCAGCAGAGGCACTATGCAACTCCTCCCTCAGAGGAGTTTATTTGGAATTATTTTGTCATTTCTGTGTTTTTGCTAAGTATTATTTTGGTGGTTAGAATGAGCTTCCCAGAATTCTGAAATCACCCAAATCTTGAGAATTGGAGAGAGAAAATGGAAGAATATGCTGTTATGGCAAAAATGACGAACTGTATAAATAAAAAGCTGATCATCGAATTCGAGAATGTGGAAAGCCTTTTATAATTACTACAGACAAACTACATAGATTAGATAAAGCTGTTAGAGGAATTACAAAGAAATTAAAATTGATTAGTACTCAAAACTGTATAATTATATTAGTGTACTTATATTCATAAACCCTTTATCCTGTCCTTATTAATATTTGATTTTTTTTTGTATAAACTCTCCTAAAAAGGAGAGGACTTTATTGCTTTTTATAAAGAAAGGGGGAAGGGTATACAGAGGGACAAAGAAAAGAGGTGAGTGAATTTCCTGTTAGTATATTAAACTTTTTCTTAGTAAAAAATAAAGTTCATGGCTTCTACCGTGGTTGAACGATCTTCTTTTCATCTTACTAAAAATCCAAAACACATCTGTTAAAAAGATTAGTAAAATCCTTCGGGGTTAATTGTTAATATACTCCATTCTTGCGCGTCACGAACAAATCATATCTTGGGGTGTCTTCCTTCCAAATCTCTCAAATTGTACGATGGTCCCTTCTTTGCTTTTCTCTCCTCCGATTCTCCTTCCTCCTCCTCTGGGCCACTGTCTTCTTCGCTGCTTAACATTGTCCATTTAGCGAGTTCTGCGTCTTCCTCTAAACTGGCGTGCCTCTTCAGAAATTCTTGGGCTTTGAAGACGGAATCAATCTTCTCTCTCTTATCGTTTTTGATTCTACAACATTCTATGCTTGCCATAATTGATTCGGCTCAAGAACTGGCAGTCAGAGGACACTGGCCAGGGCTGACTGGCTGCTTGGTGAAGTCCCGCCCACGTCAGCCCCAGTCAGTGTGTTCGGCTCAGTCTGCTCCAGTCCTCCGACAGAAGAGGACCGTCTGGAGTGTGAGTGCAGGGACAGGCCCTCAAGGCTGAGGCAGGTGATAGAAGCCCTTTTCCGCCCCCCACACCATCCCCTGGGCCTTCTATGGGGGCAGTAGGTCCAGAGAAGCCCTTTTCCGTCCCCCACACACCATTCCCTGGGCCTTCTATGGGGGCAGTAGGCCCAGAAAAGCCCTTTCCCGCCCCCCCACACCATCCCCTGGGCCAGCTCTGGCACAGCTGTTCTCTCAAGGACAGTTTGTGTTAGAGTTCTCTCAGCCCCACCTACCTCACAGGCTGTCTGTTGTGGGGAGGGGAAGGGAAAGGAGTTTGTAAGCCGCTCTGAGACGCCTTTGGGCAGTGAAGGGCGGGGTATAAATCTAATCTCTTCCTCTTCTTCTTCTTCTATGGGGGCAGTAGGCCCAGAGAAGCCCTTTTCCGCCCCCCACACCATCCCCTGGGCCTTCTATGGGGGCAGTAGGCCCAGAGAAGCCCTTTTCCACCCCTCTTCCCTTCCTTTCCCCCCTTTCCTTTCTTCCTCTCTCCTTTCTTTCACTCTTCCCCCTCTTTCTTCCTTCCTTCCTTCCTTTCTCCAACCCTCTCTCCCTTCCACCCTCCCTCCCTTCCTTTCTAGGGCCCGTTGTCTTCCACCACAACGGGCTTTGCTCCCTAGTAGTTACATATTTACTAGTTATTATATGATAGTATAAACCTTGTGTAAAGATAAGGGGGGAAATCCCTTTTCTTATGTTCCTTGCCTGTATGCTTTCTTACCTAGCCCAATAGATAGGAAACACTGAAAATATCTATGGAAATATATAATGTCAGAGTATTGATTATCTTACCATATTTTGACTTGTCATTTTATTTTTGCATGTTTTATATTATATTATGCAATGTCCTTAAAATGTGTTTAACAAAAGATGTTTATGCTTCTCACTTTCCCTTTTGCCCCTTTTTATTCTGTACCCCTTTAAGTTATAAAATAAAATATATTAATGACTTAGCTGAAAAAAAGAAAAAGAAAAAAGAATGAGCGTCTCAGAACCCTTCTTCTGCCAATTAGCTCTCACTGAGAACACATCCGGTACTATTAAGTAAAGTTAACATCCTTTGTCATGGGCCCTGGTTGCTATTTGGTGTGCCCCTCCTGGACAAGCCATTGTGACAGATTAATTCACAGTAAGACAGAAATCTTGCAATACCATACACCAGCCAGTTACCACTTCAAGTATCCCAAGTATCCTCCTCATGTATCCAACAGCTTAGCATCAGTGAAGAAGTGCTTCAAGTGTGATATATTTTCACAGGGGCAGGTCCTTTTTAAGACACAAGCATAACTTCTGCTGCTAAAGAATAGTGTCTTCTATGAGCACGCAAAGGTCCAATCTGCAACTAGCATTTGCTCCACTGTCTTCTGTTCCACTGGAACAGAAATTCCCCTCTACATTGCATGGTACTTTCACTTTGATTGATTGTCAGATTTTATGGCAGTGTCCAGACTGCATGCCGGTTTCACTTCATTTGATCTCTCAGTTTTATGGTAGCCATCTGCATAGATTTATGGCCGTTTTATAGCCATTTGGGGGTGGCTCTGCAGTCAGCACAGTGTTGGCCCGGGATAGTTGAATGTGGTTTTGAATGGCATCTTTTTCTGCTCCAATGTGAGTTTGGTAAAACAGTGGAGCAAGTGCTAGATGTGGATTGGGCCAATGAGGAATGACTGATGGTAAAATAATTTACTGGGACCCTTACCCCAAAAAAGGCAACAATGCTTTTCACTCCATGTCTTATTATTATTATTTATCATACGGCAGAGTTACACACAGGAAGTATATAATAATATGAAATATGTAACCAAGTAGATACAATCGGTATGCAGACAGATTGGGCAGTCCCCCTAAATACAAATATCTAAATTTTCAATCCACTCAATCGTAGCTGGGGTGAGTACAAAGAGCTCCATCATATCTCCCTGCGGGCAGCCAGTTCACAGGCCTGTGTTATTCCTGATTATGAGTCTGCCAACTGGCTCATGTGGATGACCTCTTTCACAAACAGGGAGCATGAATCTTCCTCGATTCATTTGAGGTAATATGGTGGGCAATTTTCACAAGCATTTGAAAAATAAATCAACAAATTTATCATTAAGTAGATCATCTTTACGCAAGATGCTTTCACAAGATCAACATACACAAACACCACGGGATAACATTATTTTATGATTAATCCCAGGATTATACTTAGTATCTTATAAGAGAAAACAAAACAGTTTAAAAGATTTTTTTTAAACTTCAGCAAAGGTAATTGAATTGCGTCCAGCAAATTCCAGTGGAAAGTACTCACAACATGCAGTTTCTGCACATTCCCTTCCCTTTTGGCCCAAGAACAATGATTCCTAGAACCACAAAAAGGTCATGCAAATTGGGAGGCTGCAGTGAGAAGGAGGAATATGTTGAAATCATCACCTCCTCTTTGTTCTGAAGTACCACTTGTGAAAGAGTTCATGGAGCTCCACCTGTGAAATTCCCCCTCCTCATTGAAGGTTCCCAGCCCAGAGGTCCAAATGGACTTCTGGAGAAAGAAAATGGGGTGGAAATCTCCATATACTGTACTTGGCAGGACACAGACCATGGTTGTCTTTTTTTCTCCATTTGTAAAAAGCTATTCTTTCAGAATTCTATTGACTAGAAATGTGTGAGGTGGGTACTCCATTTGGACATGGTCAGTATTGTTCTTCCAATGCAGAAAGGATAGAGGTATTGTGCGAACTGGGCGTATGAACATAGACAGATTTTAACATATTTCTTTCAGCTTCAAACATTGTGCTATGCGCAAGGCAGAGAGAGTTCAATCCTCCAGCAAATATACAAACCAATTGTAAATGCACCCAATTAAAGAAGGGTTTGAAATAGCAATGTGTGGCCATAGCAACAGATCTTCTAAAACAACATAGGGGGCAAAGAGAAGAACTACAGTGCAATGGGGCAATTAGCAAAAATCACCAAGGCTCTCCCAGTGACAGAAGTGCCACTCTGTTTTCACAAATAAGAAGCAGGATATAAATACTCATATTTCCCCCTAGTATAATATACCTGTGTATCCAAACATGATCCTGACCTGGATGGCCCAGGCTAACCTGATCTCATCAGATCTCAGAAGTTAAGCAGGGTTGGTTCTGGTTAATATTTGGATGGGAGACCACCAAGGAAGTCAAAAGTCATTATGCAGAGGCAAGCAATGATAATCCACCAGTGTTAGTCTCTTGTCCTTGAAAACCCTTTCCACCATCACCTTGTATGACCATGTAGAACATCCAAGCAGAGCATTAAAATCTTTAAAATAAGGAAAGATTGTCTGGAGATGTGGTTATATTTTCTTGGGGGAAAGTTCATGGAATTAATACTTTTGAAAGAGACTGAGAAACAATCATTAGTGTGGAAAACCATGCAGCTGCTAATTTTATCCTGGGCTATAGAAATCTTTCTTATCAAAGTACAGCTTTGCTCTTCATAGGTGTTTCTTAAATTTCCTCCACAAGACACAACTACTCTCAGTAGATGTTGGGAAATCATTAATGGAAAAATGTTCGTGGATGAACCTTAATGGATTAATGACTACAGAGTTTAGTACCAGGAGATTTGTGGCTCTGATCACCTGGTTAGGACAGCCAAATGGCTGCAACTAATTGATTATTCTATTTTTAAGCTTTACAAGAAGGAGATGAATCATAGTCTCTCATGGCCATTACAAATGACATCTCAAAAAGCCATTACTTGTTTTAATGAATATGTTGGCATATTTATTTCCTGGCACACTAGGAATATAATACAACTGAGCACTACATTTTTTAATATAAATTGACTATACAGTGGGATGTTTGTTGTGGTAAGCTATCATCACAGCAAGTATTTTTTTTGTTGTTGTTGTTAAAAATCAGATTTAGAATTGCAGTACATGAGACAGTTTAAAAATTAAACTTGGACTATCAAGATTGCTGCCTCTGGCTTTAATTGACAAAATCGGGTCAATTCTAAAAGTCTAGGAACTGAGGACACTGTATGCCAATGGTTCTCCTCCAGACTGTTTTACTGAGGTGATCGTGGGGAACAACAATGCCATGGTATTGGTACCATTGTATTCTGCATGATGGTGGTGGAAGGAGCCATGAAGTCACAGCTGACTTATGATGAGTCTATAGAGTTTTCAAGGCAAGAGACAAACAGAGGTGGTTTGCCATTGCCTGCCTCTCTGTAGCAACGCTGGACTTCCCCAGCAGCCTTCCATCCAAGTTCTAATCGGGACTGACCTGGCTTAGCTTGTGAGATCTGACAAGACTGGGCTAGTCGGCTTCCATCTGATCCACACATAATGCTGAGTATGTACATGAACCCTCTGAAGGAGCTGTCCAGGGATATGTAGTATGATAGCGCCAGTACGCATACGACGCTTAATTCTACTTCTTTTTTTCCATCTGGGTCAGGAGATGTTCTAGATCAGTGCTTTGAGGTGCTAATGTTAATGGACAATTCTGCTATGGTCAGGCCTCACATGGAGTACTGTGTCCAGCTTTGGGCAGCACACTTTAGGAAGGATGTTGACAAGCTCGAGCATGTCCAGAAGAAGGCAACCAGGATGGTGAGAGGGTTTGAATCCAAGTCTTATGAGGAAAGGCTGAAAGAGTTGGGTATGTTTAGCCTGGGAAAGAGAAGAGGGGACATGATTGCAGTCTTCAAGTATTTGAAGGGCTGTCATGTAAAAGATGGAGCAGATCTATTCTGTCTTGCTCCAGATTGCAAGACTAGATCTAATGGGTGGAAATTACAAGGGAGTCATTATCAGCTAGCTATCAGGAGAAACTTCCTAACTGTAAGAATGGTTGAGCAGTGGAACAGTCTGCCTCGGGAGGTGGTGGATGCTCCTTCCCTGGACGTTTTCAAGCGAAGGCTGGACGACCATCTTTTGGGTATGTTGTAGGTGTGTAGGGATATCTTTTGGCTATGCTCCTGCAGAGTGCAGGGGGTTGGACTAGATGACCTGCAAAGTCCCTTCCAACTCTAACATTCTATGATTCTATGACTATATGAAAATGCATAAACTCAAATGCAATCAAGATTTAGGTACTGCTGGTTGATGAGAAGTAAGATAGAGACACATTCTGGGTGGATGTGTTCTCTCTAATGAAACAGGTTCACAGACAGAGTTTAAAACAAAGGTTCAGATCTCCTCTGTGTCACATAGTGCCTTTAAATCTGATCACAGTGTATCCATGCTCAGTTGTCTACAACCAGACTGGATTATTGCAGTGTGTTCTCTATAAAGGCTGCCTTTGAAAACAGTTTGGAAGCTTCAATTGGTACTAAACACTGCAGTCAAATTACTATCTGGGTTACTTCCAGACCTAATTCAAAATGCTGGCTAATTACTTCTAAAGTTATAAATGGTCTGAGGCGACGTGTTCCCGGGGCGGGGGGGGGTGTCCATTGTGTTTTAAAATTTATATTTTAGGCTTTTATTATTACATACTTTCTGTTTTTATGTCTATAAACTGCCTTGTGATCCTGGAAAAGATATAATATTAATGTATTTGCATCGAGTGTACTTTCAGTGTCACTGCTAAGCAGTATTGTTATGCAAACTAATTACTGTTATGCAGACTGGTCATATGTTTATGTCTAAAAATTTCAAACAATGTCTAAAAATTTCAAACAAAATGTGGCATTGGCAGGGCTATTTTTGGGCCGGAACGCACAGGAACAGAGTTCTGGCTGGCTTCAGAGTTGGCCACACCCACTACAGCCAAAACCTCTGTGTGCCTGGCTACAGAGGGAAGGCCTGGAGAGTGACCCCCTTGGCGACTCCGAGGCAGGCAAGCCAGAGAGGGCCCTGGAAGGATCGGGGAGGCATTTAAATGCCTCCCTGTGCCTTCCCTGGCCTGTCCAAGGGCCAGCTTGCCTGAGCAAGCCAAGGAAATGCACAGGGTGTGGCCTAATATGCTAATGAACTGCACTGTCAGGGGTGTGACCTAATATGCTAATTAGTTTCTGCTGTTGGGTGTGGCCTGTTATGCTAATGAGTTCCTGCTGGGATTTTTCTATAAAAAAAGCCCTGGGCACTGGTATAATTTTTACAATTTACCATTACTCTCTATTGCTTCTAATCCAAATGACCACACATTACCTCTAAGATTTAAACTGGCATATAACAATACGTCTTGTACACTAAGACTGAGGTCAGACTGGCAGTATGAAGCGCGAGGGAGTCATGGCAAAAAGACCCAGAACAATGTGTTCCAGGTATTCCCAGTCACACTGCACCGACTGATGCGGGAGGATACTGGAGAGGAGGTGCAAGGGAGCATTCACACTGTTGGCCCACCCCTGGCGGAGGCGCAGCTGTAAGTGGCTTTTTCTCACTCCAGCGACATGCGCTCCAGCAACAATGTGCTCTCCAGGGTTTGCTACCACTTTCACCTGGTACTTTTTAAACTCAGGAGGGAAGCGTTACAAGACGGGTTGAGTATGGCTGGGGAACGCCTGACAGCTGTGCCTGTGTGAACCGGCCCCTTTAATCCGGTTGTGAAATGTGCCTATCTCAGGTCAAACTGCCAGTCTGAACTCGGCCTAAGTGTTTTAACTGGAAACTAGAATCAAAGGAGTTATTTGGTATTAAGCATGAAACACCGTATTGAAATTCTGCATAGTATAAGCCAAATTCCTCAAAAGACATTTGAACTAACACAATTTTATTTTAAATAAAAGTGACTTTGTCATTTTGTTTAGTGACAATGGCTTTCCCCAGATACTATGCAAGGTCAGTATTTTTAAAAGTTAACTTATAAAAAACTATCAATATAGCCAGGGCTTTTTTTGTAGAAAAAGCCCAGCAGGAACTCATTAGCATAATAGGCCACACCCATCAACAGAAACATATAAGCATATTAGGCCACACCCCGACAGTATAGCTCATTAGCATATTATGCCACACCCCCGTGTTACCAGAAGTGTGGTCATCCAGCCACACCCACCTTTTTCTTCTTATTCTGTTTACCTTGGTTGTTGTCAAAACCCAGAGCTTTTTTGGTAGCAGGAACTACTTTGCATGTTAGGCCACACACCCCTAATATAGCCAATTCTAATGAGTTTCTGCTGTTGGGTGTGGCCTGTTATGCTAATGAGTTCCTGCTGGATGTGGCCAACTGGGGAGCCAGCCGGAACTCCGTTCCTGTGCGTTCCTGCCCAAAAATAGCCCTGAATATAGCGTTATTGTTATGTTTTAAAAAACTATCAACATACCATAATTGTTTTTAAAAGTAACAACACTAGCATCAAGTAGAAAATAAAAGGTAAAAATACCAGCTCTTCTGGATGTTCCAATGGAGCACAGCCATTACACTGTTCTATAGAAAGTGTGCCAAGTACCTCTAGGCCGTGTTTTTCCATGGTTGTACTATCAGAACTTGTGCTTCAGGTGAAGTGGAACAAACAATAGTGAAAGAAGTTGGTTTAAATAGTGGAGAAAAGGCTCAGCTTAGGCTTCTCATGGATGTTCTAGTTTTTGTCTGGGAGAAGGATGATCCTACCTTCTTTTGACTTGAACATTCATTTCGGATCAGGCCTCCTTGCTAGGAATTCAGGATGGCTTTGTTTCACACAGCATTGTTTCTCCTACCTTTGGCTTCCATCATTTTTTGTCTCTTCTTTTGCTGTCTTTTATGGAGTACCCTGGATATACATCTCTATTTGAAATCCCTTAACCTTGGTGAACTTTTGACCATGAGGATAAATTACCCCCCTGGCACACACATGTGTGCACATACACACATTCACTGATCCAGCCCAGCTGTTAGCCTATTAAAGATCTTAATGTCAGTGACTGATTACCAGGAACTTTTATTCACTACTCACAGACAATCATGATTTGAGAATGAGCTGTGATAGGAATTTTTTTTACAAAGGCTTTGAAGATGAGCCCTGCAGGAGTTCTCATATGTTGTCATACAAAACTTACTTACATTAAGAAAAAGATTGCAGGAATCTCACCTGTTGCAATTTGAAGATCAGTTCACACATTATATCTTTCGAGATGAGAAATTTGTTCCCTGGGCTTATTTTATGTTTAAAACTCATTTGTGAACTGGTGTCATAGCCTTTTGAACATTTCTTTCAGCTTTATCTTGAACTTTCTTTTCTTTACCTATTTACATATAACTTCAATGCAATTGGATTTATTGTAGACATTTCTCATTGTTTTAATCTTTCTGTACACTACTTTAGGAACTGTGAAAACAGCTTGTAAATGGAACAAACACACTGTCTGTCAAATCCAGAATTCCAATAAAATCAGTCAAAGCCAGGCCTTAGTATATTGTAAACTATGTTTCTCCTGTATATGGAGAATTTGGACCACCTTCGGCTGAGTAAGGTCTTTTAAAATATTTTCTTTGGTTCTAATTTCTGCTTAAGGTGATAGCCATATGAGCAGTACTAGACAGATATAGACCACCTTCTGCATTAGAGGAAATATAATGTAAAAGGGGGGAAGCCTAACTCAGTGAAATGGTATATTGATAATTTAGTGCAATAGTTACTGCACACCTATGGAGAAACCAAATTAAATAAAAAGGAAAAATCAAAGTCATATGGACTGATTGTATTCTTTATGGGTTGTGGGTATTGAAGAGACCACAGGAAAGCATGCCATTTATGAAAAGTGAAAATTTTATATGCTAGACTCCAGTATTGTGATAAAGGATCATCAAAAGAACAAGTGCAATTTTTATTTTATTTAATAAAATATTTATACCTTGCCTTTCCCATAACTCAAGGCAGCTTATAGTTTCTAATTTAAATCATACAGAACTAGGGTTGCCAGCCTCCAGGTGGGGCGTGGGGATCTCCTACTTTTACAACTGCTCTTCAACTGACAGAGATCAGCTCCCCTAGAGAAAATGGCTGCTTTGAAGGGTGGACTCTATGGCATTGTATCATGTTGAAGCCTCTGCCCTCCCCTCCCCAAACCCCACCCTCTCCCGGATCCACCCCCAAAGTCTCCAGGTATCTTCCAACCCAGACTTGGCAATGTTATACAGAACACAATAAAACTCTACACACACCCAAACCCCTAAAACTGCCTGCAGACTGCACGCCACTAAAAGCCTTAACAAATACAGTATTTGATATAGAAGTGTTTTAGTTAGGTTTAGACATGGAAAACTGAAAGTTCCAATGCATGCATGTCTATGAATGGGCCAATTTCTGCTTGCAGGCTCTTCTTACTAGGTTGTTGTAATTAAATGTTGCTGCGAGCTATTTATAGGAACAGTAACATGCAAATATAATAAAATATACTGATAAGTACACCCTCAAACTTTATATTGGCTCAAGGCATGCACATAAAAATTGGGTGGGGAAAGGCCGGGGGGAAGATTGCTTTTCCATTATAACTGTTAATGCTTTGAAAACCATGGTGTACAAACTAGTTTTTGAGTGGACTTAAAACTACCACTAGATCACACAGAAATGCTTACTGTTTCTACTGAGGATATACAATAATTAGGCTTCCAAGTCACCCATTGAAGGGTGCTGTTTTATTTTATTTTTTATTTCAAAAGTTTTATCCTACTTTCCTCCAAAAGGCTCAGGTGTCCAGAGTCAGCTCCATACTGAGATATGTCTCCCCTGCTTGTCGTGATGAAGCCTTACCTGGGTGTGTCATTCCTGGTGTTGGGGGGGAGCAGAGGTCAAAAATGGCCAAGTGCAGCTTCACCTAACAGGGCCAATAGCAATGCAAGAACTCATGAGGCAGGTCCAGCCAGGCAGGGGTGGGAATAATGATGCTATTGGGGAAGGTTCCAGTGGAAGACAGTCTATCTGGAAAGCCGAGCTTGCTGGAAGCAACAAGAGGGTGCACTTGCTGCAAGGTGGGAAGGGCCCAGAGACCCAGTAGTCCTCTACCTATTCTGCCTGGTTGTGAGGAAGAGACAGGAGGCAGAGTAGGGCAGGGCAAAAACAGACATAGGTGTGATGAACTCCCTTATTCCTGAGTATGTGGGGTTTGGTTTCTTTAACCTTTCCCAGGCTGGAGTGGTCTTATTTTCAACTGACACTGAGACACATGCAATTTGGAATAGTAAAACCAACTAAAGATTTTATTTACAAAGACAGGCAGACAGGGAAAATATGTACATGGGAAAAATTTGATGTTTGTGGATACATAGTTGCAGATAGTATATTTCAGCTTTTGGTTAGTTCCTTTATAAACAGTCAATTCAGATGTCACAGTACAAAACACGCTTTCACTCTCAACTCAACCCCCGTGCTGTTTTAGACAGCCAGTTTTGTGGTGGATTCCTCAGGTATTCTCCCCCTTCACAGAGAAACCTCTTTGCTGTGCCTTGGTTTAGATTTTGGACAACCACTAGCCCAGTAAACACTTCTGGCACACACTAAAATCCAATAAACCAGACTCCCTTCTCCAGCAGGGAATAAACTCTTAGTGAGATGAATGTGTATCTTTTGTTTCACCACAAGGAGTTTATTTTTCTTTTTAAGACTCCTTAGTTGTCACTGTAGTATATAACTATGTTTGGCTCTTCTTAGGTTCCCTTAATATTGGGATCTGTAGAGAAGGCTCATTTGCTTCTCAGACTCAGCAGTGATCAACCAGACTTCTCAGTCCACTGGCACAAAATCAACTGACTAAAACCAACTGTCAGTCTCAACTGCCAAACTCCAACTGTAAAGAGTTTGTTTTTTTCTCCATTAGAACCCTCCCCTGAGTTCTGCATCAGGATCACATCATCTCTGCTAGTCACATGATTGCAGGTGTCTCGTCTTACAGGCTGGTTGTGAGAACTGCTGCCTGTGGACAAGAGGAACACGGTGAAGCAAGCCCCTCTGCTTCCAGTTTTGAGACCTAGGAAGGACACTGGGCTCGTGGCAGGATGGTAGAGAGGCAGCTGGGCGGACTGGGCAGTAAGAGCACCACATCAGGATGGCATACATTGATCTCTGCTCTGAACTCTTGGAGGTTGTTGTGAGACAATGACTGGGCCAGTAAACTTCACAGCAGTGGGGTTTTGAACCTAGAGCCCAGCCCTCTAACCACACCATAATCCCATTACTATCAATGATAGTCTCTCTAGTTCTTCACATCCCTGCCAGCTCTACCTCATGACTTCTGTTTGTTAAAATGTTTCATGGTTGATCCTTCTGACTATGTGAAGATAGCCTGACCAGCAATCATCTGGACTATTTACATGCAGTACCAGAGGGGTTGTTTGGTATTATACCAATTTCTTCTCTTTTCTTTAAATCCCCAAGAATATGATTTTGATTTTTCTTGACTTCTGGAAGAAATTGACAAAAACCAATGATGACAGCATGAATTTACAGTGAAAAGGCTTTAATCTCTGCCTGTCGGTTTGGAGCACAAGCCACAGGAAATGCACAAGTACACCATAGTGTTTTCTGGGTAATGGGCTTTTACAGAAAAGGTGGATTGTTCCCTTAGTATGGAATTTGCAGGATTCGGGTATTTTCTGGATCATGTCCCAAAGCTGTTTTAATTGGATGGACCAGAAGGTCTATCCACTCTTTCCTATCAAAAATTAAATGTTCAATATGGACAAAACATTATTTTTCCATTAGAAAGGCTAAGGTTGCCATTGCCAATGGGCCAGGATCAAAATGTCCTGTACCTTTAACAGAGATTTAATCTGTGGGAATGGGCAGTTGAAGGTTTACATGGCATGGAGGTAAATAACATCAACTGGTAAATTGGCATTACTTCCCCATTATGCCTCCATTAAAGGGACAGGGTATTTTCTCCAGGCCTCTTGACAACCTAGGATGGGTTTGTCCGTATTTTTACTAATAAGACATTGCAACTTACTTTAATTTGATTTAGGCTGAAGTTCTCTGAACATTTCGGAATAGTTCTCATTGAACTCAGTGGCACTGAGTAATTCTGCATATGAGCAATTGTAAGTGGGGCTGCCAACCTCCAGGTAATAGCTGGAGATTTCCCGCTATAACAACAGTTCCCACTCCAGGCAACAGAGATCAGAGAAAATGGCCGCTTTGGAAAGTGGACTCTCTGGCATTATACCCCATTTAAGTCCCTCCCCTCCCCAAGCCCCTCCTTCCACAGGCTCCATCCCCCAGATCTCCAGGTATTTCTCAACCTGGAGCTGGCAACCCTAACTGTAAGGCTGTGATCCTATGCCCACTTATCTGAGAGTAAATCCTATTTAAATAAGTAGGGCTTACTCCTAATAAGATTGATCTCTCTCACACTCACACTTGGTGTGCAAAGTAGTGACCCATAAACTGCAGTCCACAGGTTGTTTTAAAGTGGTCTATAAAACCCAACTAAAACAATGGAAGAATATTTAGAAAGTCTTTTCCAGAGCAAATACTGATGACTAAATTGGCCCAGAATATGAATATCTGACTGATGAAGCAGCTCGGCGACACAGAGTATGTGCTAACACAGACAGAGAACCCAGCTGCTCAAGCTGCTCTCCGTAGGCTAAAAATTGTGTCTTGATTTGCGCTACCAAATAAAACCAGGGTACAGAAGTCTGCTGAATTGCAGAGACAATGAGGTAACCTGACCAAACAAATGGCTGTTTTCGTATAATGATTTTGTATTGTACAGGAGTATTGCTGTGCTATATACAATGCATTTACAATTATGACTATAAAAATCCCACTAGGAATACATTATTCAGCTGCTGCTATGGATGTGTAGGCATAAAGTTGTTCTCCGGAGGAAAGAGCTGGGCTTCTTCAGTACATTTGGGATTCCTTATAACGAAAGAGTTTGCTCTTGTGACTATAGGCAGCTTGCAGATCTGATTTATGGGATACTCCTGTGCCCTACATATAGCCCAGAATGTGAAATCCTCTTTGGGTTCATTTTATCTTCTCTTTATAGAAGGTCAGATCAGTCTAAACTAATATTGTTGGCATATAAAGATGAACGTGTTATTTTTAAAATGATAAGTTTTACTGCATATATAACGAAGAAAAAAATCATCCCCAAATATGTGTGATTATTAGATTAGTGGTACCGCTCTGGGTCATTCGATATTTTATATCTGGTATTTGATATTTCTTATTAGTGGATGCAAGACTGATATTTTTTGTTAAATTTCTTAGTAAGGTTTTAAATAAATGTTATTAATTTAGTAATTGGAAATTTTACTTGTGATTTACATACATATGTATTTTATTTAGTATCTACTGTGTTAGAACTGTATCATTTGTTATGGCATTTCAGCTAATATTTGAATCTGAATTGAATATATTTGTGTATGTCCCTTTTGCAAAAACACTCAAGGTGTTTTACAATTTATAATAAAGTCCAAAAGAGGGAGGAAAATGGGAAGAGATAAGAAAATAAGCATGTGCAGCCAACTCTATCATGATATTATGAAATGTCTTGTGTAACAGTGTTGTATAAGGGTGCTGTGCCCACTGGAGGAGAAGAAGGAGGAGAAGGAGAAGAAGGAGGAGAAGGAGAAGAAGGAGAAGTGGTTTTATACCCTGCCCTTCACTTGGAGTCTCAGAGTGGCTTACAATCTCCTTCCCTTCCTCATCCCACAACAGACACCCTGTGAGGTAGGTGGGGCTGAGGGAGCTTGGACAGAATTTGCCCTTGAGAGAACAGCTCTAAGAGAACTGTGACTGACTCAAGGTCTCTCAGCTGGCTGCATGTGGAGGAGTGGGAAACCAAACCTGGTTCTCTAGATTAGAGTCTGCCACTCTTAACCACTACACCAAACACGTTCAGCAAGAGAATATGCCATTTTCGATCATTCATGAGCTGAGCTTCAGATCTCCTCGCCTAACTGCCAAACAGCTTTGCGCGGCTGTGTGCAGCCGTGGTGGTGGAGTGTTTCTTCCTTCTGACTCATGACTGCTTTTGCACCTGCACAATAGGTGAAATCAATTGTCCCCCAAAGTCATGGATAGTCTGTTTATTTAAAAAGTAGTTTCCACATATTCAAACACTGCAGTCAGCGGCAGTTCATGAACACATTTTCTTATATATACCTTAATGGAAGTCCTAATTCCCATCCCACAGACCTCTTACTGTTTCATACCACTTGGAAACCAATATTTTAAATAAAAAGCAATCAAACCAATCATCCAGCCAATGATTATAAATGCTGTTTTTTCCCCAAAAAGTCTTACCCTTTAGTGTTTATGTAAATCTGTGTTGCTACTATTGTTTTGTGCACGCTCATTTTCACGAAGCCTTATTGGAGTTTCAGTCCCCAGTCCCCACATTATTTAGTTGCTTTACTATCCAGCTGAACAGCTTGATGAAAAATTGACTGTCTGCTCACAACTGGTGAGAAAAGATGGGGGGCAAAGTAGTAATAGAATTGTAGTTGTGGGAGGGGAAGAGCCAAATGGCAGTTAGTGCCAGCTAGCCCCTCCCCCATCCATAAGAGGTGTTCTTGTTTCTTCTGATGCTACCAAACAACAGATAAAATGACCTTAGGGTTTGACAAGGTTTTTTTTTTACAGCTGCAGCTGCTGTCTGTTTTTATTCAAAACTGTAATTTGTGTGTTGGCTGGGGAGAACGGTTTTAGATTTGCCTGTCCAACAGACCTTAAATGTGCACCTCCCAATTTCTCATGTAGCATTGCTTCTCACTGACTGTGAGGAAAACACACACAAACACTGTTATATATCTGGCATACATAAATGACAGAGCTTGAATCTCACTCCTATCTAGGCCTGGTATCCAAAAGAACAAACACTGATTGGCTACTCTGCGTAGCAAGCCAATCAGGATGCTAGAAGGTTATGGAGGGAGACAAATGTATTGGTTGTTATCTTACTGTTTTGATTGGTTGTTCATACAACAATGGGCGTGGCTGTGCCAGCCCCGATAGTTTAAAAGAGGGCCTGTTGCCCTCCTGTTTTTTTGTCCTTCCTTACCTTGTAAATAAAGCTGAATCACTGTTCATGAGCTGCTGCCTTAAGTCTCATACTTAACACACACAATGTTGTGAGTACTATGATGAATACTATGGCATATATTTGCTTGGACCAGAGCCCATTTGTCTGAGAAGTATTATCCTGAGTTGAAATATATACTGTACAGACATGTGAACAAGGAAAAATCCTAAATGGTAGAACAAAAAGATTATGAAATTCAAGAGAAACAGCCTATGATGTTTCCATGCAAATGTACACAGTGACCGTTCATAACACCAGTAATTGAAAACACACAATCTTGCTATGCTAATTTAACACAGTGGAAGAAAGACCCTGATCCTGGATAAATATTAAATGAACAGAATCAAATCTGCTGATAGATCCTGTCTGTTTATATAATATATTTGGGCCAAGTCTTCCAAGGCAGTTTATAATCTAAAATTGGAGTAGGGGGAATAAGCCGTTTTTAAAAACCTCTCTTAGACCATTGGCTGTCTTTTCTGGAGTTGACGGTACGAGTTCCCTGGGGTGTTTCTCTTGCCTTGGGGAAATTTCTCCAGGGAAGTTAGGGGAGGGGATGTCTCAGCTGGCTTCTCTCAGATTCTAGTTCAACACCCTGAAATGTCCCTTTGAAGGTTTCTGTTTTGTTTTAAATAATGACAACTGAGCAGCAGCGTGGCTGGGAAATTAAAAGGTTCTCCTGGCATTTTTCTGTATTCTGCTACTTTTGATTTCAAATTTGTGTCCACTTACGACTCTGCACAGAACCTTTCCTGTTAGAACTATATAAGCCAAGCATCTATCCTAAACTGAGGGAAACAAGCAAGAGAATGGCTGCATTTTCTTTTCTCTACTACCTCTGTGGCCATCCTCAAAGAGAATATTTGTGGAAGCTGCACAGTCTCTATGGGCTGTTCCTGTTGTATTTTTATTTTTCTTGAGCTATGGCTTCCATTATCATTGCTACAACACAGAGGGAATATATAATACTTGTGTCTGTCTTGTTAGGGCCATGGGATTTCTCATGCTCTCATTTCTCATGCTCTCAAACCAGCTGATTAAATAATTGTGTTGATGAGTAATTTGGAAGCAGAAATTTTATCTACTAAAGAAATGTGTATAATACCAACGCTTCCATTTAAATACCTTTTTGAGCCATTGAAAGGATTTACGGTTAATATACTATTAAGCGTTAAAGCTTTCTTCAGCACCCAAGTAATCTAAACAAATATGTGCCTTCAGCTCTTATTTATTTATTTATTTATTTATTAGACTTGTACCCCACCCTCCCCGCATAGCAGGCTCAGGGCGGCTTCCAACACATATAAAATACAGCTTAAAACAAACAAATACAAAGTACAGCTTAAAAACAACACTTATTTAAAACACAGCATCTAAGATGAATACAACTAAGATGAATACAACTCAGTGCAAAATACAAATGCAACGAACAAAGTGCTGGCGGCAATTAAGACACAGTCAGGTGGAACATTTACCAGCCAAGATGTCCTGGGGTGGCTGTTCGCTCAAAGGTGTATTATGGCATCAGCCTGCCATTGGAAGCCATGGGTCGGGATCTGTTGTTGATATTGTTGTTTTAGGGCTGCAGCAAACATAATAGTGTTACTTTGAAGCCAATTTGCCCATTTGGCCAGCTGAAAATGTGATTCTGATGCCTCCACCACTGGTGACCTCCTGATGATGCCAGCATCCTCCACTGGTCTGTGGGGTCACCACTGATTCCGTATGGCCTTCCTACTCCCAGAAGCAGGGCCACCCCTCCCCAGCACATGCCTCCATTTGGTTGTCTGTGGAACTGCCAGGATGGGCTGCTGTCTGCAACACAGCAGATAAAATGCAATGGTGGCCAAGTACAGGGCTCGGGCAGGGCTGTGGTGGCATCCCAATGGCCCATCTCCCACAGCCTTCAGAGTCTCTGGCCTCCAAAAGGAATGGCAAGGATACTGGAATGGGGCCATATGGCGTTGTGCCCCTTGGTCCCCATGACTGCGGCCATGAGGAGCCCCCCTTGCCAGTGTCACCCATTCTGTTTTTCACAATGCTTTTGTCCCCTGAAAAGGGGAAAGGGTGTCAGTGAGATGGTTAGGCGATGTGCCAGTTGCATGAGTGGCCGATCAGGCAACCTGCAACTTTTGCAAATATGGTATGTGTGTGTGGAAGGAACTATACATTCGCACAGATGGCTGATCCTTCCATGGTGCATGCCCTGTGCAGCCACCTCAGGAAGGATATGCACTCCTAGCTCTGTGTGAACTGGGCCCTGGGATGGATGTGAATGGCTGAGACCTGGCTCAGCCTATGTAGCAATGGCATTGGAGGGCCTCGAGAAAGACTGATGCACATACCCTTCAGTTTTGCCATCGGTGGCTGATGTTGCATGGTAGCTCCTGCTGTTTGCTTTGTGAGCCCCTTATTTGCATACCCAAATATCCCTGCGGTAGCTGGAATCCAGATGGCCCTAGCAGGCCTCTGTAGGAGAATGTCCTCTGAAATGGTGTACCTGTTGGAGACAAAAGCTGGGAGGGGTCAGACATGAAGTGTGGACTTTTCTCTTCCTGCGATGTGTTTCCCCCCAGGTGCTCACACAGTGGTGCTAAGTGCCCTGTCTGTGTTTTGCCTGCCACCAACATGCATGTGCACTCACTCCCAGTCCACACAGCAGGGAGCAACATTCCATGCTGCGCACCCTACCTCTGGAGCTGTGGGGCAGCCTCCTGGAACCATTTGTAGGGCGGGTGGGATGACTGAGTGATGAGGAGGGGCACTGCCAGCACGGGGGAGGGTGCTGATTGCATGCACATTTAGTCAATATCCTGAGCTGCTTGGGTTTCCATGTGCATGGCCACAGCTGTTTGTGTGGGGTGAATTTAGAGTTACCATGGCCGCCAATGGGCTATGCTGGCATTTTTGCTGCTGCCGCTTTGCACCAATTTTGGGTGGTGTTCCCATGCTGAAAATGCTTGGGGAGCCAACTAACTGGTGCCATGCCCCCCAAGATGCCCACATTTACGCCAGCACAGAGGTTTGCACCATTGCTCTGCCGGTGTGTAGCTGTGGTGCAGCTGCCCCGGTGGAACTGACCAGCACAACACCACTCATGCCCTGCGTCAGTGTAAATGGCCCTTAAACTGGCATAACTCCAAGTGCCAATTCTGCACCCACCCACCTCCAGATTGCACTATAAAAGTATAAGCACCTTTGATCAGGTATCCCATTGCCAGGTGGGGATTGACAAGGAGCAGTTCTTCACCAAGGTGAAGGGTTCTTTCTCAAGTACCAAAGCAACTTGCAAAATGGGCTTCTCAGAATAAAAGCACTTCAAGTCCAGTCAAGTGCCTCTTTCATCTTTTCTGCTTTTCCCTACCTGAAGGGACAATATGATTGGATTCTCTTCTACGCACCACATTTTAACTTAACTGTTAGTCCAGTTCACTCAGTCTTTGAAGAAATTAAATGTAACAATGCATGTACTTTCCTCTTTCCAATTATATGAACAGCAGGGCAGAAGATAACGCTGGTGGGCCCCTACAGTCATACCGTCTAAGTTCTCTATGTAAAATATTGACCATTTTACAGGCAAGAAGATGTTGCAGACGCCCTGAAAGGAGAAGTCATTCCAAATGCCATTCTGAGAGGGATTGTCATAGTGGGGGATCTGTTAGTACTGGTTTGAAAGCTGATGACATAAAAGCCCGGAAGATATGTTTCTGAAATGTATTGCATTACGGAGAATCAAGTCACTGTCTGACAAAGATGATGTAATTGTTTTGAGCAGAAAGAAGGGGTGCTGCTGCTTGCTGCCCCTAGTCCATGAAAATTTCCACTAATTACAAGTTAGAGGATTAGGTTTCTGTGTGGGAGAGAAAGAACCCCTGATTTGTGTGTGTGTGTGTTTTTTTAAACAACCGGTTTCATTGCACTGAGCATAAATGTATATGCGGCTGATGGTGTTGTATACAACTTCCAATCAAACTGGTCTCCAAGACTGATCCTGCAGGGTGTTACGTGTTCTCTTAATATGCTTTTGGATCCACTAAAACTAACCAAAAATGTGCAGATGTACCTGGTTGGTTTCTCTGATTCATGGGAACGATGCAAGTTAGTGGCTAGAAACTTCACTAGGAGTAGTGACTAACTTCAACAGGGGGAAAAAGAAGAAGAGAAGAGATTGGATTTATACCCCTCCCTTCACTTGGAGTCTCAGAGCGGCTTACAAACTCCTTTCCCTTCCCCTCCCCACAACAGACACTCTGTGAGGAAGGTGGGGCCAGGGCCGGCTCGCTCACTAGGCATTCACCTAGAGCGCGCCAGCCCTTAGGGGCACCAAAAGCCTCCCACCCCTGCCAAAAAAACCCACCCCTTCCCTGGCTTGCCGGCGCTTGCAGTTTGCCCACTCTCCCCCTCCCCCTCGAGGGTGGGAGAGGAGGCGGGGGCAGCATGGCGGGTCTCCAGGCCCCACCAGGAGGTTGGCACCTCCACCCCGCCTAGGGTGCAGAAACACCTCCAGCTGGCCCTGTGTGGGGCTGAGAGAACTCTAACACAAACTGCTCTTTCAGGACTGACCCAAGGTCACATCAGCAGGTGCAAGTGGAGGAGTAGGGAGTCAAACCCGGTGTGTGACTCAGGTCTGTCTGGAAGCACCTCTGTCTTAACTGGAAAGCCTCTCCACAAATCTGCACTTGCTCCAAGACCCACTCTCCATATCATGTGTTCTTGGGTTGAACAACTGCCCAGGGAGTAGTGATGGAAATCAAGGCTGGGTCAAGGCTATTTGTTGGCTAACTTCATAGAAAGATGGCATACAGTCAAAACTAAGAGATTACGTGGCCCAGGCTAGTCCAACCATATCAGATCTCAGAAGTCAAGCAAGGTCAGCCCTGATTAGTTCTTAGATAGGAGTCCACCAAGACAATCCAGGTTTGCTGTGCAGAAGCTGGGAATGGCAAACCACCTCTGTTTGTCTCTTGCCATGACAACCCTGCAGAGTCACCACATGTCAGCTGCAACTTGATGGCACCTTCCACCACCATTCAGATGATGAGAGGACATTTCATTGGGGGCTGTGCAATGTATTGGAATGTTTAATATTTTTAGGGACACCCAGCAATCCTATATTAAGCAGCCTGCATTAACTTGTACTCAAGTAGGACTAATATAATTGTCCTGAGACTTCTGCTGCTCTGTAGAGCATAGTGATAGATCAAATGGGTAGCCGTGTTAGTCTGTCTGCAGCAGTAGAAAAGGGTAAAAGTCCAGTAGCACCTTGAAGACTAACAAAATTTGTAGTAGGATATGGGTAGTGACTCACAAAAGCTCATATTCTACCACAAAATTTAAGTCTTACTATTTTCTAATGTAGAGCATTGTGTTAATCACAGAAATTATGTGATGAAATCTCTCCTGGTTAGAACTCTTAGCCCTCAGGGAAGGGCAGGGTTACCTGATTTTAAACTATCCCGACAACTATCCCTTTCACAGTAATTTGAGCTACAGCAGTGAGCAGGTAATTGTGTCTTTAGATCCACATCATGAAAAGCTTCACTGGATGATTTCTGACTGTCTTAAAGACAGTCCTGAGCCTGCCTTGGTGTGGGGGGGTATAAATTGAATAAATAAATAAATAAAGACACAGAAGCAAGCCAGGGTAATTTTTTTCATGGCCAGTCGATAACCTGTAGGGAGAAAGAGTGCAAACTTTTAGATGTGTAGTTAAGTCCATGGAAATATTCAAAGTCCAGTTGGAGGCTCAGATCTTTTGCATATAGTACGGAATAGTTCACCTGCAATAATCTTATATATATAATTCTCCTAAAACATTGGCCATTTCTAACTCTCCCATTGGCTGTGCTGTCACTCAAGAATAATTGCATACCATTGGCTGAGTGCTGGGTCCGCTCCTCTTCCCCGCCCACTGCCATCCTAGCCACTGTTCACTGTCAGAATAACTGCCAAAATGGCTGTCTCTCCTGACGAAGACACTTCTCCTGCTTGACTCCTGTGGGACTAATTTTTCCCTCAGTGGCTGTTGCTAGGCAACCAAGCTTATTTCTGTCAGTAAAAAGGCAAAGCCAGGAGACCCTTTCCAGGCCTTTGTGGGGAACTCATTGGGGCCAGTCCTGACTAGGGTTGCCAGATCCAAGTTTGGAAATTCCTGGAGAGTTTGTGGTGGAGTCTAAGGAAGTCAGACTTTGGGGAGGGGAGAGGCCTCAGCTGAACAGAATGCCATAGAGCCCACCCTCCAAAGCAGTTATTTTCTCTAGGAGGAGAGTGAGATCTGTTGTCTGGAGTTCAGTTGTGATACCAGGCTATACCACAGCCAGTGTGGCATAGCAGTTAACACTTCAGAGCAGAGTCCGCCAGACCCAGGTTCTTGCTGTGGAAGCTGAATGGGTGATTTCAGACCAGTCACAGACTTTCAGCCTAACCTACCTCACAGGGTTGTTGTGCAGATCAAAAAGGGGAAAGGAGAATGATGTAAGCTGTTTTGGTCCCCACTGCAGAGAAAGTCTGTACTTTTCCTCCTTGGGAACCATTGTGGCCAATCTCCAGGTGAAAGCTGGAAATCACCCAGAATTACAACTGCTCTCCAGATGGCACAGATCACTTCCCCTGGAGAAAATGGTGGATTCTGTGTCCTTATACCCTGCTGAGGTGGCCACCCTATGTCAGCCTGTGTGACGTAGCAGTCAGGGCTTCAGAGCAGGGTAGAGGCTGCAGGTGGTGGTGGGGAGATGGAAAGCTGAAGTCAGAGGGTCAGATAAAGGTAGGCTGATGATTGGCTGGGAAGGAGATAAGGTTGCCAACTCCATGTTGGGAAATTCCTGGAGATTTGAGGGGTAGAGCCTGGAGAGGGTGAGGTCTGAGGAGGGGTAGGACCTCAAACAGCTACAATGCCATAGGCTCCACCCTCCAGACAAGCCATATCCTCCTGGGGAACCACTGCTTCCAATCTCCAGGCAAGGGCTGGAGATCACTCAGGATTACAGCTGCTCTTCAGATGGCAGGGATCAGTTCCCCTGGAGAAAACAGTGGACTCTGTGTCATTATACCCTGCTGAGGTCACCATAGCAAATTGATGCTGAGCGCCCAAGGCCAGGGCACCCGCCCAGAGCCTCTTTCTAGAGCTCATTGTATTTATTTCCACAATGGGCCTTGTTCCTAGTATAATAATAACACAGTTTAACTATATGCAACTTCCCCCCCATACAGGGGTGGTCTCTTGAACAGGGCATTGACTGTGTATGCAGTGTTTGTAATACAGTTTGTTGAAAGCTAGTCCTTGGATGAACAGAGTAAATGAAACTGTGCTGCAGTACCGATGGCTACACCCACTTCTTTCATCTGTCTGGTAAAAACCTATAACCATTTAAGATTTTGCATATTAAGAAGACACCATTTTCAATCTACTTTCACAGCATGAGCATTTAGCTTACAGAATACAAATGAACTGATCATCTCTCTGCTATATTTTCCAAGCACACTTTGGTACATGAAGCTGCTCTAAGACTTGACAGAGCAATGATGGAAATAACAGTCTGCAATGCCCCAGGCAGAGTATTCCTTTTTTTACTTTGCATTCTGTTAGCCTCCCTCCACAAGCAAGGCCACTTGGTGTGTTACCTTGCCAACATGGTGCTATGCATATTTTTCAGCATGGGTATGGTAGTATGATCAGCTTTTTCATCACACGACACATCTGATGAATTGCATTCTGACTCACAAAAGCTTATGCTGGAATAAATGTTCAGTAGTTAAGATGCTACCAAGTTCTTGCTGTCGCAGGCTAATATTTTACCCATCTGGAATTATTTTTCATTGTACATTACTGGATTGGAGAGCAGAAAAAGTAGAGCCAGTGTTGTGTACTGGTTAAAGCATCACATTAGGATCTTGGGGGGGGGGGACTGGTTTGAATTAGGGTTGCCAGCCTCCCAGTGGTGGCTGGAGATCTCCTGGGATTACAACTGCTCTCCAGGCGACAGAGACCAGTTCCCCTGGAGAAAATGGCTGCTTTGGAAGGTGACCTCTATGGCATTCTACCCCATTGAATACTCCCTAAGCCCTGCCCTCCTCAGGCAACCCCCCCCCCAGTCTCCAGGTTTTTCCCAGCCTGAAGTTGGCAACCCTAGTCTGAATACCCACTCTGCCATGCAAGCTTGCTGGGTGCCCTTGGGCCAGAAGCACACTGTCAGCCTAACCTACCTCACAGGGCTGTTGTGAGGATAAAATGGAGGCAAGGACAATGATGTAAGCCACTTTGGGTCCCCCTTGTGAAGAAAGGCTGGGTATAAATGAAGCAAATCTATAAATAAATAAAACAGGATAACTTTCCATTCTCTGTATGGACAGTAAAAAAAAAAGGCATTCATTCCACGACGTATACCTTCTCTGACACAAAGCGTTGAAAAAAATAATACATTAATTTGTCACTCAGCTCTTCTCTTTTGGTAAGGACACTTTTAACTTGTATTTTTCCCCTGCTTAGACGTCCCCTCAGCATTCTCACTGGGCTTGCTGATCTTTCACTTTGTCCTCCACTCAGTTTCGCATTCTTCTGGGCATTCTCACACCCTCCCCCGGGCTTCACTGTTACGGCTTGCTGGCAGTTCATGGCATTCCACCTGCTAGCAGCTGACAGCTGCGTTCTCTTGCTGCAGCCTTCAGTCCCACTGGGGTTTTCTTGTGAAGAAAACTGCATCTAGCTGGGGAAAGGACCTTGAGAAATCATATTAACTGGCATCATATTAAGGGCAGGCTTGCGCACAGTATTAGTCAGGGCATGCCATAGTGCATAACAGAAAAACGTTGGTTATGTTGGACACTCTAGGCAGAGCTTATCTGGTACTTCAGCTTAATACGGAGTCTGCTTTAAATGGAAGATTGGGGGGGAAGAGTTTTTAAACCAATTTAAAAGTGTGACTTTAGGCAGACCTTTTTCTTAATATTGAATTCCAGCACCGATACATCTTACCTGGGACGATATGTGACTTTCAACTAGACAAGTGATCTAATACCTCTCATGTTAGAAATTAAGACAAAATGTTAAAAATGCCCACCTTTGTTCCACACTGAACTTTTCTAATTGGGACAGGAAGATAGAGCTTGAAAGGATGCAAGCCATTTGCTGTGTCACTGAGGGACAGTTCCATCTTAATATTTTCCAGGAAAAGTCGTGATTTCATTCATGTGCACAGCTGGCCCAAGGGTTTTCTTTGCCCTAGGTGAACTATAACTTTGCCCCTGACCCACAGAGAAATGAGGTTTAGAATGAATTTTTACCTTTTTTACTTAACATTTGAAATAAACAATGTCAATATAAAAATACACATTTTAATGATTTTTGTACTGTTCATTAACCCTATAAATTCTGTTCTGTCTTATTTGGTGCCTGGCAACCTAAGGGATTGCCTGTATGGTCACTATTTGTGTGTACATTACTTGGATTGACACAAAAGTGTGCAGAGGTGTGGAAGCAGATCACCACTAAGAGTCCGTAACATGGTTCTCCATTTAAAAGAAGTGATGCCCCTGTATGAATAGAGCTGCCAGGTTTATGACCAGAGAGATGACACCTGAAAATATTCCAAGGCATAATCCCTCATTTTCTTCACTAATCTTCTCACCCATCTTCTCCTCCCACCTACAGAATCTGATCTGGCAGAAATAGATTAAAGGAGTATGAACCTGAAGAAGCTAGCAGAGAACTGATTTCAGTCCATGAGAAGCAGCTATGCTTCTCTTTTGGCTTCCAAACCATTTCAGTTTGGACCCAAGCTGGTGAGGCCCAGGAAGAATCTCCCGTTGCTCATCAGGTGGTTAAGCCATAAGTCCATAGAACTAGAACATGGCACTCCTGTTAAGGAGTACCAAGTAACCTTCCAGCACTGATGTGAGGGCCACTTCAGAAATCCCCCCCCCATCAACTAGAAATAATCTTGGGGTAAGTAAAATAACTGCATGCAACATAATTTGCAAATATAGCAAAAGTTTATTTTGCCACAAATACATAAGTCAAGGCAAAATCAAAAATACAAGTACTATATATCTACAATTTCCCAATCCACCCCACACTTGGTATTTCCCTTTCAGTGCTTTTAAACAAAACAAAACAAAGCACCCTGAAAGGACTGGGTCTAACACAGGGGAAAAGCAGACTTTTGACGTCTGAATTTTAGATGGCTCATTTTATCCTAGTACAAAGAGAGGGTTTCCCCCCCAAAAATGTCATCTTACTTTCATTTCAAAAGAAAATGACTAATAACCACTGACTTCTGCTTTTGAAACTGCCTTACCACAACCTTAAGAGAAGTGTCTTGTCGAAGGCAAGTGGGAGAGAACACAGAGATTGTATGCTCTTGAGCCACTCCCTAAATAGTGTGTGCAATCACACACACTAAATAATCTCTTTCTGCTGGTTAATGTATGTCTGAACTGCGAGTTGCCAAGAGTGACCAAAGATGCCCTGTACGCCAAGAGTCATCCCAAGCATCAAGTGAAAAGGAATCACATGACCTTCCCAGCCCCATCTCTCCTCCAGAGGGATTGGAACCCCCAGAATTGCCCCCCTTGTTCCCTCTTGCAACAAGCCCTGTCTGAATTTGGGATTAGAATAAAATAGTGTCTTGTGATTCTGTTACCTTTTAATCCTGCCTTCTTCCCAAGGAGTTCAGGGCAGTGAGCGTAAAGTCACAACAACCCTGTGAACTTAGGCGGAGAGAGGGACAGCAACTTCCTCAAGGCAACCTAGTAAACGTCAAGTGGAATTTGAACCGAGATCTTTTTAGTTCTAGCCCAGCACTCTCCTTGACATACTGACTCTATCTGAAATATAACAAAATGCATTTACGATTACTAAGGAAAAGTTCATTCTCTCTCTCCAGCTGGGAATTAGCTATTCTGCAATTGTGGCTGATGACAGGTGAAGTGTAAATGAACAGTTTCTAAAGTGTCACAGCCGCAGAAGTTGGTTAAACACACACACACGTAGATACAGCTTCCCCTTTGTATCCCTCCCCCTCGAGACTAACAGGTCTTGCAGCGCTCGTGAGTAGATTTCTTGGAACTGTAGCTGTCTACAGCTTGGGAGCTCCCAGCAGACTCCGAAGCTTGCTAGCAGCATCTGAACACTTCGATCCTCCCTTCCGTCCCTCGGGCATTTGTCCCTCTGACGCCCCCTCCAGATGCATCCTAAAAGGCTTCACCAAGCCAGTACCCCCGCCGGTAGTCAAGGAGGGGCGGAAGAGAAGAAAGGGACTGATCCCCCGAACACGCCAGCCCTCTCCTTGGTCCTTTGCCCTTTTGTCGGGCCGGTGCATCGAACTAAACCCCTCTCGCCGTAGGGGCGGTGTATTTCCCCCTTTCCGATCCCTGGATGTGGGCTGGACAGCAGTTGTGGCGAGTAGAGTACACCACCTCGTCCACATACGTGTGCAGCTACCACAAAGAGAGACCTCGGAGACAACAGCCAGCGTTGCGTCTCATTGGATAGACAGGTGCATCTGCCAGCCCGCGACTGGCTCTTTCCAACTTATGGGTGGGGGATTCTACTCCTCCCCGCGGAGCGTTCGAGAGCCCCTCGAGCAAGCCAGCTTTCCCAAAGAAGGCTTGTTAGGTGAAGCGACGCTTGTTGTACAGATGCCGAGTCTTCCCGAGGGGACAAAGACAGGTAAACCCCAAGCCAACACAAAACCTTCTCCGTTTCTAAGCGCAAAGCCCCCGCCCGCCCCATCTCCATCGTGCCCTCCAAACTTGAGAGGTCGCCGCTGATGGACGGTCGGCCGCAAAACAGACCCCCTCGTCTGCACGCAACCAAGCCCGGGCACAAGGTAATAAATAAGCTCGCCGGCGAGAGCGCCTGAGTGCACCGAGGGGCTAAAGGGGTGTGTTGTTGTACAGGCGGAGAGGCCGGAGCGCGCATGCTCGCCCGCTCGGTGTGACGTGAGCAGAGTGGCTAAGCTGGGGAAGATCAAAGCGCGAGCGAAGAGAGGCGAGGCGGCTCGCGGGGGAGCCTCTTTGCGCGGGAATCAGCCGGCCGAAGAAGGGGGGAAGTTTCCTGCCGAGGGGAACCAGCCGACTCCGTGCAGCTCAGCGGCGCGCGCGTTTCCCGCCGTGGGTCTCCCTCCCCGCAGCAAGTAGTTGGGGCGCAGCAGGGAGGACTGGCGGCGGGACATGGGGAGGCGGCGACCCCGGGCGCACGCATGAGTGAGCAGAAGCCCGAGCCGAAAGGCGCCCGGCCACCCGCCCAGGATCCGTCTCCCCCCGGCCAGGAGCGCGGGATGGTGGTGGCGCGGCGGCGATGAGGCAGAAACTTCGGCGTGGATGTAGGAAGTAGACGTGCCACCGCGACGAGGTCGGAAGAAGCCTCCCCTGGCTGGAGCCGGCGCCCGGCGGAGAAGGAGCAGGGGGAGGGAGGCGGCGGAGAGCCGTCGGAGCAGCCGCCCCGCGCCTCGCCATGGACTGCAGCCGTCTCAGGACGCTGATTAACAGATATGTAAGTACCCCGCGCCGCTTCCTCGCCCCGGTCTCGGCGCCGCCTGCCTCCGCCAGGCGGAGGTTTTGCGCCCTGCTCAGCGCGCGTCACGGCGAAGCCGGGCGCTGAGCCTCCTGCCTCCCTGCCTCCCTGCCTGGCGCTCTCGTAACGTAGAAGCGGCCTCGGGCGAGAGACCTGCCGGGCTGGCGCCTCGTTTTCCCACCCCGTCCCAGTCCCATCAAGTGCGGCGGGGGACCCTTTGTTAAACCCGTAGAAGCCCCTGCACGTCCGGTTGCTTCCCTGGCTGGAACGCCGGCCGCTTCCTCATTCCCCCGAAGGAGGAAGGATTGAAGTTTGAGAAGGGAAGCGCTTTCCACCACGATGCCTCTTTCCCCCCCCCGAGTATAGTTCGCTGTTATAGGATCATGCTAGAGAGTGAAAGTCTCTTATAAGCTTCCGTGTGATTTATTTCCGAATACGGGGGTTTAATAAGAACTCTGCCTTGCCTTCTCAAAAGACTGAAGCCTCAGGTGCATCTTACTTCGATGTGAAGTGCAGCAGTCTTGGTCCATCATTCCCAGCCCCCCTCCCCAGGTAGAGCCAGTTGTTGCGCAGGATCACGACCGTGCGGCTCATTTCCTGCACATTTGTTTAGAAGTTAGTCCCATTGTGTTCAACGAGGCGTACTCCATAATAAATTGCATTTAGGATCCTTTCGACATAATAGGAGTAAACAGCGTTTCTCTTCCAACGTCTTGATTTATTGTTCTTCCTCCCACAGCTGACAAGCAGGGCTCCCCTTTTGCAATCTGAAGATGAAAAATATTTGGAACTAACCAGATAGCAGTGGGTGGCATTTTTGGCTGGCAAGGCGATGTGTGTGTGTGTATATAGCCATGAATAATTAATTTAAGCATATAATTATCCTTGCCGTAGTTTGTTCTCCTAACAGACTAGAGACTCGTAACATTTCCGAAGCTTTCCTAAATGCCTTTCATTTTCTAAGCTTTCCTAAATGCCTTAAAAAAATGAATTTAAAGATACATCAAAGGTTGTCATTAAACAGCAGCAACAGATAAATATCAGAGGAGTAATTTTGCTAAGCCATTCTACTTGTGCTAAGCACATTCCATAGTTGGGGCTTCTTTCAAGGAAAATGTGTTCTGGATAAAGTTTGTTCCAATTAACTATATTTGGATTAGGGTATTCCCAGACAAGCATACATGGGAACAAATACTCTGTCTTTTTTTAGTAAGTATAGGGCCCCCTGACCTGGATAGCCTCAGACTAGCCCAGTCTCATCAGGTCTTGGAAGCTAAGCTGGGATGATCCTGG
This sequence comes from Gekko gecko, assembly GCA_029375565.1. NCBI lineage: Eukaryota > Metazoa > Chordata > Lepidosauria > Squamata > Gekkonidae > Gekko > Gekko gecko. Next base: position 158,382,634 of record JAPDNY010000004.1, on the reverse strand, counting down.
CTAGTATTTGTATGGGGGGGGGGCCACTAAGGAATACCAGCATGGCTATGTACAGGAGAGATGTGCCAGTCTATATTTCATCCTGCACTTGATCAGAAATGTTATGCTATTATTCAGAGTGATTGAAAGGGACATTTTTAATGTAGAAGTGTCTGACACACATACAGGTTTATGATGTATACATAATAAGATTCTGGAGTCTGTCTTTTTAGATGCAGTTTATATGCCACTCTTCTTTTTTGAAGCCTGCAATAAGTGATCAGTCATGAGTTTGTTAGTCCCATGATTTACGCTGTGGTCAAAAGAGAAGTCTTTGAGGCATATTACACATTATTGTCTATAGCAGGCAGCAGTTGCTTAGTTGTCTGTGTGTTTCTGAACACACCGATACATTGTGAGATTTCTTAATGAAAGTCAGTGTATTCATTTAGTTTGAAAAGCAGCTAAAGATAGGGCAATAATAATAGGGTAGGTGAACTTCTCCAGTAGCTATTAAGTTGGATTTAATTTTACGTTTTGGGAAAGGCCCTGAGCATATCGGTTTTCCCTCATGGCTCTGGCCTTTAGTATAAAGGCTGTATGTACTCCAGACTAAAATAAATTGAAATCTTCTGTAAAGAAAGGCTTCATTGTGAAGTCTGTGTGCAAATGTGTGCTTGTTTTCTGGTTTTAAAGTTATTCTGCCATTGTGACTATTGCACGTGGGAACAATTTACTATGTGATGCACTGAAACTCTGCTCCGAACCACTGGGAATCTTGTTCAGTATCTCCTCTTTGGGACATCTGCAGGTATCGCTCAGGTACTTGCAAATTATGCAGAAACTCTTAGAAGGCTGAATAACATACTCAGTACTACATTCTTGAGAGTTTCCTGTACTCTTGTGGAAATGCAATATACGCATAGTTCTGAATATGTCAACTTCTCAATTCATGGATCAGGTGAGATAAAATTATTGGATTTAACTTGGAGTGTTTCACATTCCTGAACATTTTTGTTGGCATATCTGGCTGCAGCACTTTCCGCATGAATATTTTGCGCATTTACCAAGAAGTAAGTCCCATTGGTTTCCCTTGAGGCTTATTACAAGGAAATGTTGCACCTTTCTTTTCTTTTTTTGTGACTTTTGATTCTGCACTTGGAATACTTTATCCTAAGTATGTACTTGTTAATGCACAAAACCTAGGGATGGGTCTCTTGACTTTCTTAAAATCTAGGCAAAGAACTAGATTTGAAGAGATTGGGTTGAACTGGTTTGTGGGCCACGGTGAGGGTTACAGTTACTTCAAGTGTCTCCCATCCTGCCAAGTCACTCCCACTACATCCTTCCTTGGCATCACCCAGAAAACCTCCTGTTGCATGTATTGCTGTGCTCATTGAAGCCCTCTCTGTCTGCCGCAATAGTTAATATGGCCTTCGTGTCCATAGATGGTATATTTCTGAGTATCAGATACTGGGGAAATATAATAGGGAAACACTGGCTGCAATCACACACACTAAATAATCCACATTCAATCCACTTTCAGTGCACTTTCAAATTGGATTTCGCCAGTTCACACAGTAAAATCCAGTAGGAAAGTGCATTGAAAGTGGCTTATTTGGTGTGTGTGATCATAGCCACGGTTGCCCTTATGTCTGGCTTGCAGCTTCCCAGAGGCACTTGGCACAGAAACAAAATGCTAACTTAACTTAGAGATAAGTAACTTGCCTGTGGATCTCAAATGGAGCATGAGACCGAAGAGGGCCCAAGCCCTAAGTGTTTCTTTGACCTTGCGTTTGCTGTTGCAGTCTCCATGTTACAGAAGGGAGCTGTTGAGACTGAGATCCTCAGACCACAGACTGAATGCAAGGTGAAGACCGGAACTGCTAACCTCAAGCCACTTCCGCTTCAGTTCACTTCTCTGCAAAGCACTAATTCTCCGACTTCCCCAAAGGGGAGAGAAATCCCTGTTTTTATTAGTTATCAGTTCACGGCCCTGTTCTGGATAGCTCAGGCTAGCCTGATCTCATCAGATCTCAGGATCTAAGCAGGGTCGGCCCTGGCTAGTATTTGGATGGGAGACCTCTAAGGATTGCTACGGTCGTGTGATGTGGAGGCAGCCAATGGCAAACCACCTCTGAAGGTCTCTTGACTTGAAAACCCAAAGGGTTTTCACTGTAAGTCAGCTGTGACATGATACCACTTTCCACCATCACCAGTTCATGCCCAAAATGCATTGCAATTCTCCCAGTCCTCTTCCCTGGCTGCAAGTTTCCATTTTGAAGGAGTGGAGCCTGGAGATCACAGAAGGTGCAAACTTTAAGAGGCATCTGCTCTCCATTCAGCAGCCAGCCAGAGTGCAGCTGTCGTAGCCTGCTTCTACTATAGTGTCTCTCAAAGCTCTACCTAAGAATTACGCAGGCACCCATGCAGCACAGGCTTAATTAGAGACTAGGTAGGAGTTAACTCTGTGAAACATCCTGCATTTTGTTGGGCCCTTGGTCTATATAAAACACTGCCGCCAAGCCATCATTTTATCAGACACACAGAAATGGCAATTAGGTTATTGTTCTGGTTTTGTTTTTTGTTTTCTCTTGGCCTTAATGTGGTTAGATCATCATGCTGCATTATGTGAGTGTTAATGGCCGGGCTACGTGCAGAGGATGGGGAAGAGATACATGAATGCTGTGCTTTTAGCTGTTTGTTTTCAAAGAGAAGTTGCACGCTTGCTCAGCTCCATTTTATCTCTATCAGTCGGCCACCTCATGGTTTGCAGTGAGATTGTTTTTCGTGTTTCTTTTCCATTCTTCTGCCAAAGAGTTCAGGGGAGCACACCTGGGTTTATTCCTTTCAAACAGCTCTGTGAGCTAGGTTAGGATAAGACAGTGACTGGCCCAAGGTCACTGGAGAAGCTTCACTGTTGAATCGAGAGTTGAACTCGGCACACTTCAGCCACTGCACCTTACTGTCCACCATTCTAGGTATCAAAGCCCCTGGGTCTCTGTTACTGCTGGCTGTAAACAAATGGTAGGCAGTAAGGGAAGGAAGATACCATGAGGATAAGCAAGAACTGCAGGGAAAGTTAGAGAACAACACCGCGGTGTATGTTTTGTTAGCTGAGCACACCGTACATGTTTGCTAATCTTCAGTAAGTAGGATAATGAACAGCTCTGCAAAACACAGTGAACAGCTCTGCACAAACAGGTCCAGTAACAAGATCAGCCCTATGGATTTATCTAATAATTGAGCCTCTTTGATGAAGTGTTTCAAAGGAAAAAAATGGACGTAAAATATATTGTTATGGGTGGCAGATTAGACTCATATATAAAATCACTGAACATGTGTGGAAAATAGCTTAATTTTTGGATGAATGCACACTTAGAGGACTGTTTCATGTAACTGGAGTCATGCATCCTTAAATGAAACTGTCTGAACTGGGCTATACAAACATTAAGCCTTCTTCTGTGACTGTGGTATTCACATGACAAGGAATTTGGCATTACGATGTGGCCTTTGGAATGCAGAAACTTTATAGCCTAGGCTGTAAAGTGATGTTTCCAAATTCCAGTCAGTAGTTCTGTGTCTAAGGCTGAAAATATCTCTGCAAGAACCAGTTGTTACATCACCTGTTTTTGTTTGAATCCTTATGACAGTTCAGAAAATGTGCTGGGTATAATGCCATTGGTGAGCCCAGAGAAATGTTCTAAGTTCACAGCTTCTTGCTCTTACTTTGTGTGCATTTTGGATAAACTAGAAAAGCACATGTTTAGCCTGATTTCTGGGTTCATATGAATTGAACCTTCTGTGGGAACAACTGACTTACCAGCTAGGAGTACACATGATTTACAAAGGACTGCCTTCTTCATGGGAACTGTGCATATAATAAAATGGAATAGTACAGTATCACATGATCTACATTATTATTGGACTGCTAGTGGTTTGTACAGCACTTTAAAGGGCGGATTCCTACCATAACATTTTATAGCTGAGAGAGCAACCATTGCCGCAGAGACTTTGTTCTGAGCAGTGTTCCCTCTAAGCTGAGTTAGTGTGAGGTAGCTCACAGTTTTTTAGACTCCAGCTCACATTTTTGTCTTAGCTCAGGAAGGATGGCTCCAGAGCAAACTAATTTATGCAGTAGCCAAATCTCTCACTCACAATTTTAACACCAGTAGCTCACAAAGTAGAATTTTTGCTCACAAGACTCCACAGCTTAGAGGGAACATTGCTTGTGGGTGGGTGAAGTGAGATGCTTTCTGAGATGACATACATCCTAACCAGGCTCTCAGTGCAGCAGGCTGAGGCGCTTAGGTTTCCTCCCCTGCATCTTTTCAAGTGCTGAAATGGCCATCGCCACCCTGCAGCAAACGTGTTGGACTGTAGGCTGCTCAGAATTGGGCCCCTGCGGCACGTTAAAATGATTTTAACGTGGTGGTACATGCTTTTGATGGCCATGCCGCAATGTCTAGTTTTGCCTTCATTTCTTATTTTTTGTGGAGGAAGGGGACTGGGTTGAATTAGGTGGCTTCCTTTATTTGGAGGTGATATACAGTTTGACCTTCAAGAGCAGATATGAGGGGGCATAAAGCTGGAGGCAAAGAAATGTTGTATTAATGATAGCAGCAAATCTGTATTTGAATTGGGATCCTGTTTAGGGATCCTATGTGAGCATGTCATCTTGCTGCTGAGTCTAAAAATCAAAAGTTCCTTAGGACAGTTATTCCTGCAGACTCCATGCATTTGCGATCTATGTCTTTACTTTGTTGACTAGGACATCTGGAATCAACTTCTAAATCAGCTTGAGATAGATCAAGATGGGTAGCCATGTTAGTCTGTCTGTAGCAGTAGAAAAGAGCAAGAGTCCAGTAGTAACTTGGGGACTAACAAAAGTCGTGTTAGGGTATGAGCTTTCGTGAGTCACTGCTCACAAATTTTGTTAGTCTTTTGTTAGTATTTAAGGTGCTACTGGGCCCTTACTATTTCCTACTAAATCAGTTTGGTTTCTGCTGCCTAGTAGTCCCCGGAGAGCTAGCAAAAAGACTATTTGAGGGCTCCTGTGGGGACCTCTCTCATCTCCCCCCCCATTACAAATTATGTGGTGGCATTGCACTGAGGAACAGAACGGCTGGGGCTGCTTTAAAAATTGCAGCATGGATGAGAAGAATCCCCACCTCAATGACTTTTGACCTTCCATTTCCAAGGCTGTTTGGCAGTTGTATCAGGAAGGGCTGTATTCCCTGGACTTGTAGCCCACTGCAGTTGTGATAGGAACAAGCCAAGCAGCATCTGTGGTGGGGACTTCTGACAACTTTATTCTTCCAGTCCGGGGGGTGGGGTGGCGGTGACCATGAAAAGGAATGGATTCCACGTGACATAGTCCCAGCTTTGTCACTAAGAAAAGAAGAAGAACTTTGCCCTTTTTGCTGTCTGATGTTATTTTATGGCAGTTTGTATTCTGGGTGTCAGTATGGATAGAAAGGTGAGGTGTAAGTAGTTGTCCATTTCTTTGGGTTACAGACAGCTAAGCCGTATATTATTAAAGAATTTTTAGACTCCTGGCAAAAATGACAAGTCTGCAGTTAAGCTAAGGTTGATGTTCTTGTATATATTTTTTTCTTCTAAGTTGTATTTGTTAGGTGCTTTTGTGCTTATTATTTCTATCCAACCTTGAGTTTTGGTGAGAAGGGTGAGCTTTAAATAAAGTAAAAAAGTAAATAAAATTCAATGTAGTAGCATCAACCTCTGGGAAAACTTCTAATGCTCTATAGTACAGGTGGCCTTCTCCCAACAAAAGCTCCCATTTCCCAATTGTGGCTCTAATGCGAATTCCAGTGTTTCATGAGTGAGCAGTGCAAGATTTGAAAGACCTGAAGGACAAAGAGATGGCAACTTCTGTGAGTGGGAAAATATTGAGGAAATGGAACCACCACAAAATCTTGTCCTTTTCTCTTCCGTACCTTTCTGAATTTGCACTTCTTCCTTTGTGCACACATCATGGCTAGTCCGTACTGTATGAAATGTGATTCATGATAATATTGTCTAAAGATGGTGTTGGAGATCTTCATAAATCACATTATTACTGTCATGGGTTACAAATGATAAAAGGTCAAGAAAAGGTGTGGTGGTCATCTAACACACATTCTGGTGTGAATCTCTGCTAGGAGTTACATGATTAGTACATTATAGTGTCATTGTACTTGCTGATAATAAAAATCAGGCACAGTAGTTTTCCATGAGAAACTTATGTGATGTATGGTGCTGGAAGCGTGTCCAGATGATGTATCTTTGGACAAGGACATGGACAAGGTACTTGGACAGGCAAGACCTACCACCTGTGTTCTCATCCCTTGCCTTTCCTGGCTGATAAAAGCTGTCAGAGGGGGACTGGCAGAGTGGGTAAGGGAAGTGGTAATGCTTCCTTGATGGTGGGACTCAGGCTGCCCATGCATAAGGAGGCAGTGATAAGGTCTGTTTTGGGGGGGGGAAATGTCCCTGAACCCTACTATGTTAGAAAATTTCTAGCCAGTTGCCAATCTTCCATTCTTGGACAATGTGTCAGAGTGGGTTGTTGCCTTTCAGCTCCAAGGGTTCTTGGTAAAGACTGATATTCTGGACCCATTTCAGTCTGGCTTCAGGCCAGGATTTGGAAAAGACCGCTTTGGTCGGCATGGTTGATGACCTCTGTTGAGAACTAGATGGGGAATATGACCCTACTAGTTCCGCTGGATCTCTCAGTGGCCTTTGATACTATTGACTGTAGTATCCTACTGAGCTGCCTCAGCACTGCGGCTAAGGGGTACGGTGGCTCAAGTCCTATCTGGGGGGTCAGTCTCAAAGCTGTGTTGGGGGATTCATGCTCTGCCCCATGGCTGTTGACCTGTGGAGTGCTGCAGGGTTCCATCTTATCCCCCATGCTATTTAATATCTGTATGCTGCCATTGAGAGCGGTCATCAGGTATGGGCTACAATGTCACCAATATGCGGATGATACCTTAGCTCAACCTTTCTTTTTCCACCTAATTCTAAGGATGCTGTTGATGTTCTGAACTGGTGCTTGGAGTCAATATTAGGCTGAATGAGAGTGAACAAGCTGAAACTTAATCCTTTGGGTTCTTTGGGTTAATAGGCATACTAGGGACTTCAGATCTCCCTTGTCCTGGATGGGGTTGGACCATGCTTGAAAAACGAGGTTCGCAGTTGGGAGTGCTGCTTGACACAGTGGTCATCTTAGGAAACCAGGGGCTGCTGTGGCTTGGAGTACATTTGCCCAGCTCTGTCTGGTGCATCAGCTGCTTCCATTCCTGGGTCAGTCGGATCTAGAAACTGTGCTCCATGCTTTAGTTACATCTAGACCAAACTGTTGCAATACGCTCTACTTGGGGTTGCCCTTGAAGAGTGTCAGAAGCTGCAACTAGTGAAAAATGCTGCAACTGGTGAAAAATGCTGCAACTAGTGAAAAATACTGCAACTAGACGGGTTGGCACTAGGTGTCAGGGGCATTTGTCCCCAATACTACAGCAATTACACTGGCTACCGATCTGCTCCCTAGCCTAATTCAAGGTGTTGGTTTTGTCCTCTAATACCCTGTATGGCTTGGGACTAGGGCACCTGAAAGACTATCTTCTCCCATGCATTCCTGACCAGGAATTAAGATTGTGGGGAGATACCTCCCCTGACTGTCTCACCAATTAAAGATACTCATTTTGTGGGTACACGAGAGAGGGCCTTTTCAGCGGCAGCCTCACAATTATGGAACAGCCTCCCCTGGGAGGTGCCCCAGGCCCCTTTTTGTCTATTTTCAGGAGACAGTTGAAGAAAGTTTTACTTAAGACTGTATTTTGAATTAATGTAGCTTTTATTTATTTTTAATTAAATTAATTTTATATATAACTACAACATTTTAATGTAACTTAAAGTTAGGCAGTAACAATAGAAAAAGTCTACCAAAGGAATCAGTATACATTCATATCTTTTATTCACAGCTTTTATTATTGACAGTCCTAATTAGAGTTTTTAGAACTGTGACTTTTATAATTGTTGTGTTTTTATAATGTTTGATTTATAGCATAAACGACCTTGATTTCCACACAGGAGAAAGGTGGCAAATGTTTTTAAAAATAAAGCTATGAAACTGATCTAAGAAGCGGCATACCGTTTCAGAGCCAGGTTTCACAGACAACTGTTCAAAGTGATTTTCATTAACAATATCATTGTAAAAACCAGTGGCCTGGAACAGTAATGTTATAATAAACATCAAAGGTAGAATTTCACCTCTTGTGGGTGAAAGTAAAGGAGCTGGATTCCCCACATCACTGGAATGATAGAAATCTTCGTCCCCACCCCTCAAACTCATTTGTATTTGGGGTGGGAAACAAGTTTGGCTTCCATTTCAGTGCATCCACTTTAGTTTCTTTCTCACAAAAGTGAAAGGCCCAGTTTCATTTCTGTTCTTGAAGGTAAATACTTACAGGCTAGTATTTTGCTAGCCATTTGTGACCAACACATATTGTGAGTCTTGGGTCAATGGTTGCTTATGACAAACTTCTGGGACAGGTCGACTGATTTGCAGCAGTGTGTCATTAACCCTATGATCTAGAAACAGCATCTACAACATTTAAACAAATAAAGTACTTATTGAACTCACTCCTCCACATGCAGCTGCTCAGTGACCTTGGACAAGCCACAGTTCTCTCAGAGCTGTTCTCTCAAGAGCAGTTCTCAAAGAGCTCTCTCAGCCCCACCTACATCACAGGATGTGGGGAGAGAAAGGGAAGGAGATTATAAGCCGCTCTGAGACTCCCAAGTGAAGGGCGGGGTGTAAATCCAGTCTCTTCTCTGTCTCTTCTTTTTCTTCTTCTTCTCTCTTCAGGGTTTCCCCATCTGACTCTGCTGGCCTTTTCTTTTTTGACATCAGAACACCTAGAACACAAGCAGAGGCCAATATATCCTACAACTCCACTAAACAAAGTTGGAGGCCATCCTCCGGTCCAAGAGCCAGCATGGTGTAGTGGTTAAGAGTGGCAGACTCTAATCTGGAGAACCGGGTTTGATTCCCCACTACTTCACATAAAGCCTACTGGGTGACCTTATACCAGTCACAGTTCTCTCAGGACTCTTGCCTCATAAGGTGCCTGTTGTGGGGAGAGGAAGGGAAGGAGATTGTAAGCGACTTTGAGATTCCTTAGGGTAGAGAAAAGTAAGGAATAAAAACCAGCTCTTCTTCTTCCTCCAAGGAGCTGTGTTCCAGTGGAAGAGCTGTTTAAGTTGGATGAAGGCTCTTTTTTATTTAAAGATTCTGTCACCTCTTCTTAGGGTGGAGGAAGATATCTTTGTGTGCTTATGGGCAGTGTTCCCTCTAAGCTGAGTTAGTGTGAGCTAGCTCACAGTTTTTTAGTCTCTGGCTCACAGATTTTTGTCTTCGCTTAGGAAGGATGGCTCCAGAGCAAACTAATTTATGCAGTAGCCGAAGCGCTCACTCACAACTTTAATGCCAGTAGCTCACAAAGTAGAATTTTTGCTCACAAAACTGCACAGCTTAGAGGGAGCATTGCTTGTCCTGCTGTGACTTCGTAGCAAATTAATAAGTGTTTACTCTTCGAAGTCAATCCATTATTGTTTTTAACTAATTCTGATGGTTCCTGAAGCATTTGTATTTTATTTGCATTTTTAATATATTTAATGGCAGTCAGCTAAACCGAGGGGTGAGGGATCCAGAAATAATCATGTGTTGCAAATACTGCCGATGGAAGAATTTCACTAAAGGTATAATCAATGAGAGAGTATCTGATGTCTGGAATCTTCTTCTTCTTCTTCCTCCTCCTCTTCTTCTTCCTCCTCTTCCTCCTCTTCTTCTTTTCACTTATTTCCCACTTTTCTCCCCAGTGGGAATTCATAGCGGTTTATTTATTTGGTTCAATTTCTGTCCCGCCCTTCCCACAAGTGGGCTCAGGGTGGGTCACAGCATTAATATAAAACAATAAAATCAAAGATTAAAACTATAAATTACAGAATCCCCCTCCCTTTCCATTTTATTCACACAACAATCTTGTGATGGAATTTAGGTTGAGAGAGTGATTGGCCAAAGATCAGCCAGCCAAGCTTCCACGGCAGAGTGGAAATTCAGATCTGGTTCTCTAACCCATTACACCAAAACTGTGATATTTGAGTCAATTACTGTATGTATTTTCCTGTATGACAAGCAATCACATTGCAAAGTCAGTTTAATCCTAATAGTCTGCTTGTGTATGCATAAATGGGACAATGATCAGTGGGAGGGATTACCTGTTTTTAAAATAATGTTTACAAAACAAACCCATTGGGAAAACTAATTTTTTATTTTTTATTTATTTTTGGATATATATCCCGGCCTACCCTGAGGCTCAGGGCGGCTAACAAAGAGAAGAAGAAGAAGAAGAGTTTGATTATACCCCGCTCTTCACTGCCCAAAGGCGTCTCAGAGCGTTTACAAACTCCTTTCCCTTCCTCTCCCCACAACAGACACCCTGTGAGGTAGGTGGGCTGAGAGAGCTCTTGACAGAAACTGCTCTTTCAGGAACAGCTGTGCCAGAGCTTGTGACTGATCCAAGGTCACATCAGCAGGTGCAAGTGGAGGAGTGGGGAATCAAACCCGGTTCTCCCAGATAAGAGTCCGCACACTTAACCACTACACCAAACTGGCTCTCAATGTCACTTTTTGTGGCTAGATCACTCCAGTTTTTAAAAAAACAGCATTCTGTTACATAAGGTACTAATTATATTTTGCACTTATATAGCACTTCTGTTGTTCAAAGTGCTTCACACCCATTGGATTGGATCCAGAACAGCATTTCTGTGGGACCTAGGATTCTTGCTTAAAGAGATTGTTTGTCTTGCCTGCTGCAGCCCCCATATGCCCCCAAAATGATGCTCCTACAATGCTCTGGATCCAAACCATTATTTTGCAACTCATACAGTGGCTCTGTGAGGCAGAATAAAACAAAAGTCCAGTGGCACCTTAAGAGAATAACCACATTTCTGTATGCATCATAGCTCGCATTGTCAGCTTTTGAAAACTCATACAGAAATAAAAGTTATTGGTCTTTAAGGTGCCACTGGACTTTTTGTTTTAATTTGCTACAGTTAGACTAACATGGCCTTCCCTTTGCAGTCCCCTGTGAGGTCGGCAGTATTGGATTATCTGAGTATTGCGGTTGTGGGAGACTGAGAGAAAATGGCTTTTTAAAAAGCCATCCAGAGAGTTTGTGGCAGAGGCAAAATTAGAATTGGGAGTCTTCTCGATCACAGTTCTTTTTTTATACCAAATAGCTACACCAGCTAGGGCTTTCAAGAATTGAATCCCCTGAAGTGCTGAAGATTATAGACAGCAGTTCCTTTCATGCATTTAGAACTGCCTAAGGTTTTTTAGACATACACAACAGCTGCAGGAAAAGGACTACAAAATGGATGTGGCATGTGTGAATTCAGCTTGTGAGCACAGAAGTTTTATAATATACACAGGTAATAGGATATAAAATATCGAAAACAAATGACTTGCTCTTGTTGTGTTATGTTTTAACTAAAAATATGTCAGTTGTGCCTCTGTATGATAACAAGAGTTCTGACCTGGCTAGCCCAGGCAAGCCCGATCTCATCAGATCTCGGAAGCTAAGCAGTATTTGGATGGGAGACCACCAAGGGGAGTCCAGGGTCGCCATGCAGAGGCAGGTAATAGCAAACCACCTCTGAACAGCTCTTTCCTTGAAAACCCTAGAGTTGGCTGCAACCTGATGGCAAAAAAAAAAAGGATAACAGTAAGAAAGAAATGTGTTGTGAGCCCTCCATTGTTAAAAGTCCTGAATCAGGTTAGGGTTATCTGTTTTCCTTTACAAGTAATTTTAAAATACTCCAATGCGAATGTGTTCTGTTTGGGTCACAGGATTTAAATAGCAAAATAGTACGACTTGATTTTCCCTGGAATTATTGGCTATCAAAAATTTGTTTCCTGAATTATATAAATAATCTTATATTCTTATTACTTGATATTTTGGTTTTGGAAATGCTTGAGTTGTGGTGAAATAAAACAGAAGCCCAGTTGTACCTGAAAGGCTAATAGCACTCATTCCAGCATGAGCTTTTGAGTCAGTGCTCACTTCTTCAGATGGTATGGAGAGGAAATCATGTTCCTCATTTTTATAGGAAAAATTATTGAAGGGAATGGAGGAAAGTGAAGAGTTGGGGGCAGAGAGGAACTTAGTGTGAATCCTGTCATAAATCAGGTATGATTATGTGTGTAAGAGACTGGAACCGATTAGGTTGTTAACATGTAATGGATGATGAGAGAGGTCAGGGGGCTGGATCCAACCAATTTTTCCACTGGTGAAAAAGCAGGGAAAGGGCCCCCTGGATCACCAAACAGTCTGTGTTTGCAATCATTGGACAAAAGCCATGCAGAATGGGGGCTATAATAAGGAGGCAAATTGGGAGGGGGAGGATTGGGTGAAAATGCTGGCTGGATGCAACCCAAATGTTCCAGCCTCTCTCGTGGAGTACAGATAAACAAAAGTAGTGGCATGCACATTTTGTCCTTTCTGATTAGTCACTTCCACTTTACATTTAGTCAACATTATATTTGATTATTGAGTGCTCAGCATCAGAAATGCAACTCTGGTTTCTGTTTGATTTTTCGAATGTTTTAAGTGTAAACCTTACTCAACAAACCTTTCCTTTGTTCTTCTGTTCTTTCATGGATTGGTGTGAGAGTTCTTGAAGCCAGAAAGTTATTTGAATGCATTGCATTAGTATTTAAAGAAGGTGTACTTGATCTGCCTTGGAGATAAGAAAAATCTTACCCCCTACCTTTTGTGTACTTGTGTGCTGCAGGTCGGTTGGTGAGATAGATATAGCAAACTAATCTTCTGGGGCATGTAACAATGCTTCCTGCACAGTTGACAATTTGGAAAATGGGCACAATTGGATGGACCTCTTTAAGAGCATTAATATTGAACTAGTTCAATTACTTTCTAGAAGACATTTCTTACTGAATGTTGTCTATAACATTTTGATTGTAAAATAGGATATTGTGAAAAGTAATGTGGACTCTTGAGTTTTTATAAAGTTTTAACTGTTCCCTTGTGGTAATCAAATAATTGTTCCACAGGAAAGAGAGACGTGTTCTGACTAGAGTTAAAACAGACATTCTGTTTTGCTTTGTTAAAATGTAAATTCCCCTTTCCCCTATAGGTGACCGTGTCTATATATAGTATAATCTGTTAGTGTATATAGTATGTGACCATGTCTATCTATATATCTAATAGCCAAGTTTCCCCCTCTGTGCGGATATCTAAATCTGCACATCAGGGGCTCTTGGGGGGCAGAGAGATTTTCCTGCACACTCAGAGCAGTCCCCAGGTGTGCAGAAAAATCTAAAAAGTTGAAAAAAATATGTGGGGGATATTTAAATCCCCCACAGGGAACACTCTGGCCCGGGGGGGGGGGAGGCTTGGCAGGCCTGGCGGCTGGGAGCTGCTCAGGCCTTGCCACCAGTGCCTGGCGGGAGCAGGAGAAGGCTTGGCAGGCCCGTGTGGCTCGCCGACAGTGCAGGGGGGAGGCGAGGGAGAAGGCTTGGCGGGCCCAGCGGCGCCAGGGAGGTTGCGGGGGAGAAGGAGTGGCAGGCCTGGGACTCGCCGTCGGTGCAGGGGGGGTGGAGAGAAGGCTCACCTGCAGCTGTTTCCTCTTTCACATGGAGCTCATTCTCCCCCCTGCGGGTATCGTGGGTCCCCGCTTCTTGTATATAATATAATCTGTTAGTGTACATAATATGCTGTATGTGAAGCAGTATAAATGTGGAGTTGTATGCTGTTTCAGGCTTCTTGAAAACTTATCCCTTGTAGCATGCTGTGAATCTACTATTAAACAATTGTTTAATATTTTATAGCCAATGGCAGTTGCCTATTCTGTTTGACTAGGTCACCTGGTCCTGATCTGTTCAAAGTGACTTTTTTAAGCTGTGCATTAGAAAACTCTTGACAAGTTCATAGCTTGTCAAGAAACAATGTGGTCAAGTACCTTGGAGTAAAGGTAAAGGTTTCCTTTGCTTGAAAGCCACTTGAATCTGACTCTAGCAGGCGGTGCCTATCTCCGTTTACAAGCCAAAGAGCCAGCGCTGTCCAAAGACTTCTCCGTGATCATGTGGCCGACATGACTAAACACCGAGGCACACAGAATGCTGTTACGTTCCCACCGAAGTGGTACCTGTTTATCTACTTGCAGTTTCTGCTTTTGAACTGCTAGGTTGGCAGGAGCTGGGGCCAGAGACGGGAACTCACTCCGTCATGCGGCACTTGGGTCTCGAACTGCTGAACTTCAGACCTTCTGGTCTGCAGCTCAGTGTCTTAACTTCTGAGCCACCGCGGCTCACCGTGGATCTTGCAGACCCAGGTTCAGATCCCCACTTTGCCATGGAAGCTTGCTGGGTGATTCTGGGTCAGTCGTGTTCTCAGCCTGGCCTATCTCACAGGGTTTTTGTGAAGATAAAATGGAGAAGGAGAGAATGTTGTAAGCTACTTCAGGTCCCCAGTAGAGAGAAAGCTGGAGTATAAATGAAGTAAATGAATATATTTTGAAGTGAAGTGATCTGCTACTCCTGGTCATATAGACTGCTAACGTAACTTGTACTTTCTAAATGAGTAGCTGTGTTAGTCTGTCTATAGCAGTAGAATTGAGCTCCCAGCCTCCCAGCAAGGCCACTGGAGGCCGGGGTCTGCTTTGCCACCCCGGAGGAACACAGGGCATCAACAGAGTCGTGACGCTAGGTGTCATGACATGGGCAAAGCCAGCCCTGCAATAGGCAGGACTCCGCTCTTGCCCAAAGCAGTTGCTCTGCGTGCTAACCCACCCTCCCCGCCTTGTTCTCAGTGTAGGCTGTTGCTGGTCGCCTGTTGGGGCCAGGTAGGAATTTTTCACTTCTACCCAGTATTGGCTGAATGGGTGGAAGTGTTTTCGCCTACCTTGCACTGAGAGCAGTGGATTAAATAATTGGTTGTGGTGGTCGATACCTAAATAGGTTGGTCACTTGACAGGGTTGTGCGGGTAAAAAGCGGAACCGGTGAGCACCATATGGCATTTTCCCATTGGGGAACCGGGGGGGGGGTGTCATCAGGAACTGCCTTCGGATTTTGGGGTCCAGGGTGTGGAATGATGATCATCTCTGGGAGCCTCCTGGGGCAGGCTCCTCCCTGCAAGTTGTATGGCCTAAGGGGTAGGCGCTCCTGGGTGGCAACCAATTTGCTGGACTGCCAGTCGCCAGCCAGACTGTTGGCTCTCAAGACCGGAGCTGGTGACTCGCCCATGAGGGGCAAGGAGGTTAGTCAGGGAGTGACACCGGCAGTCCCTTGCTGCACTACTGTGTTCTTAAATAGTTAATAAAGTGGCCCTTGTTTACTTCCAAACTATTGTCTGTCTCGTTATTCCAATTGGGGGGGGGCAAAGAGTTAAGAGTTCAGTAGCACCTTAAAGACAAGAAAACTTGTGGTAGGGTATGAGCTTTCGTGAGTCACTGCTCATACTCTTGTTAGTCTTTGAGGTACTACTGAAGTCTTACTCTTTTTTACTTGCACTTTCTAATAAGTGATGTTTTGTTTGCTCTTCCTATTATCTGTGGGTCAGGAATTTTAATCTCCTGTCAGGGATTAGTAATGTGCATTTGGACACTTGCTCCCCACTCCTGTAAGGGGCAGATTGGCCATTGAGGTTGCTCAGAAGAGTTTTGCAGGGCTGGTGGCCTGGGGGCACCCTAGCATGGAGCCACCCTGACTGGGAAGCGAGGGGCAGGCCTTAAGCAGAGGCTTGGGGAAGTTGGGATTGTTGAGGCAAGGGATGTTCCTGCCTGCCTGATCTGCAGTGAGGGACAAGATGGGCCCACAAAGCCTTACCTCAACAGGCAAGGAATGGGCCTGCCTGGTCTCAAACTGCCAAGCCTCCCAGCTTGGCTGAGCATCTCCTGCTTGGGGCCCTCTGGGAAGGTTTTCCCTCCCTCTTTTTCAGGGAGGGGGGATTGGGTCTTTTTCCAGGTCCTTTTCTCCTCCTCAATCTGCCCCTGCTTGTATTCTGTGACTTTCAATAGCATTTGCTTTCAAGTAGATTAAAACACAACATATATACACCCCTTGTTTCAATGATACGGACCTTCCAGTGTTTGAATGCTGAAGCACTTCGTGGTTTTTGTAAAGGTCAGACACCTAGAGGACCTCTGAAGTATGCACTTAATTTCCCACTACAGGAGAAATGGCTTTCCTGTGCAGCTATGAATGGGCAAGATTATAAGCATTGACATAATAATCCTTTCAAGTGGAAATGTACATGAAAAGTTGTTAAACTCTCCACTTTTTAAACTGAGACTTCAATGGAATAGTTAAATAATGATGACTGTGGAGAACTAGTAAGGTGAATGGTATTCTCTGCATATGCACATTTGCCACACAGTTGAGCTGTTCTGTTTCTTAAACAGAATTGGCACATTTAGTTTTTTAGGTGCCTGGGAATCTTCAGTCTCTGGGATTGTGCAGATCGAGTATCGCCAAAGTTCATTCCTGTTTGAAACTTTGTTAGAACCTGGAGTTTCTGTCTGGGTATTCCAGCTAATAGGTATTGATAGAACTCTCCTCCATGAGTTTCCTAATCCCCTTTTAATCCAGTGGCCATCACATTATCTTGTGGAAGCAAATTCTGTAATGTGTGCATTGTGTGAAGTACACAGAGAAGACTGGAGGCAGATTACGTAATTGTTTTCTCCTGATTAGCCATAGATGTAGAGCAATTGCTTCAAGTGACTCCAAGTCCCATTATTTTGAAAAAGGGGCTATATTATACCATGTGTAGACCTATAAACTGGCCTCTCGTTGTCCCCAAGTCATCAGCCCTGCAGAACTCTTCCTAGTAGCCTCAGTGGCCAATCCGCCCCTTACAGGAGGGGGGAGCAAGTGTCCAAATGCACATTACTAATGCCTGACAGGAGATTAAAATTGCATAGATTAAAAAATCCCAGATGATCAAGGGCATTTTGGGTTTGTTAGCGCCTTTGCCAGCTTTGTCTTTTTTGAGGTAGTATCTCTAGTCTGTCACTACCACTTTGGACCCTATCAGTAAATATGTGAAGCTAAGGATTTTTGTAACCCAAGTATGCATCATTCGCTGTTCTGTTGCCCATTCATTCTAGTGTGAAGAAATCCTTCTGGAGCACTTTCAGACTGTTTGGGTTTTCCTGTATAATCTAGTGTCATCCGCAAACTTGACCATCTCCGTGCTCTTACTTGATTCTTCATTGTCTCTAAATAAATTAGATAACACCAATCCCAATACAAAATCTGTGAGAATCCCACTGCTTGCTTTTCTTAATTGGGAGAGCTGTGTACTCATCCCTGCCCCTCTGCTTCTTGTTTGTCTAATCACCAACCCATGTACTTCCCTTATTTCATGGCTGCTAAATTTGTAGAGGAGCTTTTGATGAGGAAACGTCACAAGCTTTTTTTGGAAATTCAGATATATAGTGTCGACTAGGTCACCTTTATGCTTCTTGACACTTTTGAAGGACTCCAGATGATTTTCTCTGCAGTCAACTGAAAATGTCTGAGGAATATAAAAATGAGGGAGGGGGAGGGGGACAGCAGTGTGCTGAGGAAAGAGTCAGAGCGTGGTTCTTCAGTACTTTGTGAAAAAATCTGTAATCTTACCTAGAGTTTAGAAATAAAATGAAATATGCAATAGATAAAATTTAATTTTACTGAATTTGACTCGCTGAATGCAGAGATACATTGTTGAGGGTGTAGTGCCCTTTGGATATAGCTATAAATTTTAATCACTGTTATTGAAGTTTTGCTGTGTTCTGGAAATCTGTGATACTAGACTTTATTGTTTAAATTCCTTGAGCGCTTTGGCAGTGCTTATTAAACTTCATTTATCTAAAACAAAAACAAAAAAACCCTCCCCTGTTTTTGTAATATAAACCATTCATTTTACTTGTTCATATTTTTTTGAATTAGCATATGTACGTTCCAAATTAAAAAGCAATCCCAGAGTGGCAGTTAGAGATTATTGATAGAGTTCATGTTTAAGAAAACAAGCACAGCAACAACTTGATGAATCCAGGCTAGATTCTGTGTCATTAAAAACTGCATATCGCATTTTTTTCTGAGGAGAAATCATTGTTCAATACCAATATAGTTTTTCTGTCATCCCCCCCTCACCCCAGTGTTAGAATGAGATGAATTGAATATTGGCATTTATGTAGCACTGCAGAATGTTGTACTTATGATAATTAGATTTTGAATCCCTGTCATTCTTTATTTAAATGTATTTGATTGCAGTTATTGTACACACGACACTTAAATTTTGCTTTCACATGCTCCTTTAGGGAAAGCGCAGCTCTTCCTTCATCTCTCTGTGTTAAAAGATTATTTTTTCCTTCATGGATCTTTCTTGTTAACAATAACTGTTCATTGAGATTTTTAATGGGAAGCCATTTGAGAATTTTTTTTAAAAAAAGTCTGATAATCTTTACCAAAACCAGTGTATCCACATGTTCAGGAGGGCATCGTTATAAAGGTGATAGGGCTATTTTATAGTAAACCAGTTCAGGAAGGCAGTTTTTATAAAAAGGGATGGATTGTGAACTATACTACATGGTTGCCACAGAGCCAGTTGAAGTTGAATCCAATAAAGACAGATGTCCTGTACCTGAGTCATGGGGGATTGGGTTCAGGAGTCAGGCTCCCAGTCTTTGGTGGGGCACCAATCAATCAATCAATCAATCAAATTTATTGCAGCAAGAGCCAGTAAAACAGTACAATTCTGATATAAGAAGGATTAAAACAGTAATAACATGGGAATAGTATAAAAACATTAACAAGAGAAAATTAATAAAATTAGTAAAATAAAATAATGTTAATAAGAGAATCATACAATTTTTTCAGTTAAAATAAGTTTGTTTCCTAACAGCTAAGCAACAAAATTTTGCCACAGTGTAAGTCACTGAGCTCTGAATGTCTTCTAAGAGAAATTTATGAAGGACTTCTGGCCTAAAGTTGAGATAAGACTGCAGAGGGCTAAATCTAGACAGAAAGGGTAGTATAAGAGGGTCTCGTTCCTCCTGATAGAATCTGCAGAACAGGAGGACATGAGTAATTGATTCCACCATATTAGCCATGCATGGCCATATACGTTCATGCATTGGAACTTGAGTGAATTTACCTTGCAGTACAGCGGAAGGGAGTGCCTCAAGATGTGCTCTGGAAAAGGCCCATCTATAGGGTTCATAGGTAATCTTAAAAGGGGCAACAGTAAAATTAGGCCAAGATTTTATATTTCTGAAGTTCTTGGGTAGCAAAGCTGCTTCATTTTGTGATTCTGTATCACAAACAATGTTCCCTCTAAACTGTGAAGTCTTGTGAGCAAAAATTCTACTTTGTGAGCTACTGGCATTAAAGTTGTGAGCCAGTGATTTAGGTACTGCATTAAATTAGTCTGCTTGGGGCCATCCTTCCTGAGCCAAGACAAAAATGTGTGAGCTGGAGGCTAAAAAACTATGAGCTGTCTCACACTAACTCAGCTTAGAGGGAACACTGATCACAAAGCCTCTGCGTGACAGCTGTTCTTGCCTTGTATAGGCTTCCATAGAAGAGACCTTCTGGGAATAGGCTGATCCGATTTAACTTATTAAGAATTTGTGTGGACCAGGCAGAGGAAGGGTCCGAGGCTAGCCAGAGTGTTATAGCCTGCTCCCAGACCTTTGCTTCGACTTTGAGTAGCCCAGCCTCTTGCCTAAGTATTACATTAGAAGTGCTTCTAGGAACACCAAATAGAGATCTAAGAAATTTAGACTGAATCCTTTTCAAGGGTCTTTAGATTGGCAGAAAGTCCGATTTGTGAGCCATACAGGAGTTGAGCCAATAATTTTGCCTGGAAGGTTTTTAAGGCCATGGGGAGAAAGCCTGCACCTTTCCTTCTAAATAATCTAAGAATGGCATTTGCACTTCTCTCTGCCAGGTTAGCTGATGAGGACAGATGTGCTGAGAATTTGGAATGATAAGAAAAGGTAATGCCTAAATATTGAAAGTTCTTAACTTGATCTATGGCATTTCCTTTAATATTCCAGTTGAACTTCATGAATGAGTTACCAAAATGGACAATTTTAGTTTTAGCAAAATTAATAGGGCACCACTGGTCTTGGGGTGATGCCTCGCTCTCTACGGAGGCCCAGATCACTTTGGTTGCCAGATGAGCCTTCTATCATCTTCGGCTAATCAGGCAACTAGTTCTCAGCCCCCAGGACTTAGCTACAGTGATCCACACAGTGGTCACCTCCAGGTTGGATTACTGTAACTTGCTCTATGCGGGGTTACCCTTGAGCCTAAACTGGAAATTGCGGCTGGTGCAGAATGCAGCAGCACTCCTGCTAATGACAATGCTTCTATGGGTGCACATTCAGCTGGTGTGGCGCCAACTGCACTGGCTGCTGATTGCGTACTGCATCCAGTTCAAGGTTATGGTCTTGACATTTAAAATCCTATACGGCCTGGGACCATCATACCTGTGGGACTGCCTCTTCCCATATGAGCCTCAGAGAGCTTTAAGTTCTTCCAACTAGCACCTCCTGGTGATCCCTGGCCCAAGCTAAGCTTCAACCAGGGCAAGGGCTTTTTTGGTCCTTACCTCAACCTGGTGGAACATGCTCCCACTTGAGATCAGGGCCCTGTAGGACTTATTAAAAAGAAGAAGAAGAGATTAGATTTATAGCCCCCCCTTCACTACCCATAGGAGTCTCAGAGCGGCTTACAATCTCTTTTCCCTTCACCTCCCCACAAGATACCTTCTGAGGTAGGTGGGGCTGAGAGAGCTCTGACAGAAACTGCTCTTTTTCAAGGACAGGTGTGCCAGAACTATGGCTTGCTCAAGTGGCAGCTGGTGCAAGTGGAGGAGTGAGGAATCAAACCTGGTTCTTCCAGATTAGAGTCCGCACACTTAACCGCTACACCAAACTGGCTCCAAACCAAACCACTACAGTTCCACAGGGACTTTAAAATGGAGATGTTCTGCCAGAATTTCAGCTGAGGCAAAGGACATTCAGCCATTCTGGCTTCCTCTGTTCATGGCCCTTTTCCCGTGCCCTACTGTTCTGGATACTATTTGGGCACTGGAGTTTCCTGGGGTACCTATTTCTGCATGACATGAAGCGTGGGTTTTTGTTACTGTCTGTTTTGCCGTCTATTGCTTTATGGTTTTATTGTTTTTATTGTTACAGGTTTTATATTGTAGGCCACCCTGAGCCCACTCAAGGGATAGGGTGGGGTATAAATTAAATAAATAAATATAGTATTAGCTATTTGCTGTATATATTATTCTACTCTCACTGCTTTGTTTTTATACTTATGTAATACCATTTTCCGCAGTGTTAATAATTTATTTATTGTATATCCTGCCTTTCAGTTCAAAAGAACACCAAAATTGGCTAAGAAATATGAAATATTATAATACGTCAAATAATTAGCTATTAACTAACAAAGTTTCTGCAGACAAAAGGCCTCGCCTCCAGGTTGCAGCTACTTTTAAAGGCATCAGCTGTGAGCAGGGTGGGACTGAGCATGTGGAAAAGCTCACTCAAGATGGCAGAAATCTCCCCAGACAAAATTTCTTACTTTATGCTTTATTGCAGAGTACTATAATCCTGGTCCAATTACATTGCCTTAGGGTTGCCAGCTCTGGTTTGGGAAATTCCTGGAGATTTGGGGGGTGGATCCTGGGGAGGTCAGGGTTTGGGGAGGGAAGGAACCTTAGTGGGCTATAATGACGTAACCATCGAAAGCAGCCATTTTCTCCTGTGGGAACTGATCTCTGTAGTCTGGAGATCAGTTGTAAATCCAGGACAGCTCCAGGTAGTACCTGGATGTTGGCAGATGTACATTGTTTATTAGATGTCTGTTCTGATGGATTGCATTGATTTATACTGTGTAATCTGCATTAAGTCCTAGTGAGAAAGGCAGACTTTAAAAATGTAGAAAGGTAGATGTAAGCTGTCTTACTTAGCTGAGTGGGAGACTGAGACCATCTCAGACGTAGCCTGGGGAGAGGGCCTGGTGAAAGAGGAAGGATGGCAGTAGGAAAATCCTGTGCACAGAGCCGGTGTGGGAGGATTTCATAAAGAACTGGATGGATCATCCCTGAAGTAATTATATTATTCCTTCACTTTACTTCCTGCTCCCTATTATGATGCCATACTGGGTTAACAATCAAGTCTTACTTTGTGGGATCCCATGAAGGTCATGTAGCTTAGATAGGAGAAAAGAAACTGAATTGCTTCCCATGTATATAAATGCAAAAGGTCCTCCCATAGGTTCCATCACCTTTTCCTTTCAAGTATGGCCTGTGTCATCACACCTATACTTGAAGTGGCAGTTCCCCACATGCCTTCAAAGGTTCAATATGATCTTCAACCATGATTTAGGAGGACTGTAACCCATGCTGCCTTTAAGCTGTGGAGTCTTTTGTGCAAAGCTTCTACTTTGTGAGCTACTGGCATTAAAGTTGTGAGTGAGCGATTTGGCTACTGCATAAATTAGTTTGCTCTGAAGCCATCCTTCCTGAGCGAAGACAAAAATGTGTGAACCAGAGGCTAAAAAACTGTGAGCTAGCTCACACTAACTCAGCTTAGAGGGAACACTGACTGTACCTGTGTGGCTAAAAATAGCTTGAATAGTGAGGGCTACAGCTTCGTGCAGATAACTCTATGCATAAGGAACGATGGTCACAGCTTCATGCAGATAATTTTACACATAAAGGACCTGCCATCAATTACTCTGTTGTAGGCAGTATGTTTGAATCAGTCCTGAGACTGGTGTAATGGTTACCAGGTTTCAGGCAAGATCACATCGGAAGGGATAGCCTCGTTTGCATTCAAATTTGTGCATAAGGAGTCAGGATGAATGCTGAAATTTCTCCCTAAACCAAAAGAATCTTATAAACAATGTTTTGTTGTTATATGAACTTTGATCCAAAGCTCCTCATTAGGCCATGGAAAGCTTTTGGTCCAGCTTATTCTCTTTCCAAATGTCAGCCACATTGTTCAGGTTATGTGTGTCACTGTATTTTTGTCACTTGTATCTTGTTTTATTTCTTTCTGTGAT